>PVIC010050788.1:0-12690 GCA_004025085.1 Thryonomys swinderianus
AAAAAAAAAAAAAAAAAAAAAAAAAAAAAAAAAAAAAAAAAAAAAAAAAAAAAAAAAAAAAAAAAAAAAAAAAAAAAAAAAAAAAAAAAAAAAAAAAAAAAAAATCTGTAAGTAATACAAAAATTACAAAAAAGCTGCTCAAATACACCATAGATAGAAACAAATTCAGAAAATGTATTGAAAAATTCTACAGAAGGCTAGAAAATACCAATTCTAGTCACCAATCACACAGAAGCTGCCAACCTCAACTTTTTCAAAGTATTATAGAGCCAGGGATTTAGCCCAGCGGTTCCAGCATCTGCCTGGCAAGCACAAGGTCCTTGTGGTGGGTCAAACCTGTAATCCCAACACTTGGGAGGCAGAGCCAGGAAGATTGCTGTTGAGATCAAGGCTAGCCTGGGCTACATAGTGAGTTCAGGGCCAGTCTGAACTACAAAACAAAACCCTGATCAAAGTACTGTAAAGTATCATTTTGACTTTGCAAAACAATTACTAGCTATTTGTTAATGGCTGAAAAGAACCAAAGTGGTGTGGGATTAGAAAAAGATGTGGAGAAAGGCAGATATAAGTATAAAAGGAATATAGAAAGTATTCTTCTCCTAAAGCAAAGGTAAAAATATTGAATGGTAAAAATATTAAGGGGCTGGAGATTTAGCTCAGTGATTCCAGCACCTGCCTTGCAAGTGCAAGGCCCTGAGTTCAATCCCAGTAACCACATACAATGCTGGGCATGGTGACTCATGCCCACCAGCCATCAATACCACATACCACAGTGCCGGGCGTGGTGGCTCACACCTGTCATTCCAGCACTCAGGAGGCAGAGGCAGGAGGATTGCTGAGTTCGAGGCTTGCCTGGGCTACATAGCGAGCTCAGGGCCAACCTGAACTACAAAGGGAGACCCTGTCTCAAAAAATGAAAAATTAAGATATCTGATATATTTGCAATAGGGGTTTTGATCAAGATTATGACAGGTTCAACTGACAGTAAATAAAATCTTTTTAGAGGTTTTTAATTTGTATTTATCGAATATTTTGTTGGCTTTCCAGGCATATTTGGGGAAAGGGGTATCCAGTGGGTAAGAAAGCAAATCTAGCAATTAGAAATTTGGCCTTTCATAACATTTTCATCCTCCAGGATTTTAACAAATGAATCTATCATAAAGATATTTAGCAGTCTACCTTGCTCATTGCATTTAAGGTATAGAACACACTATCCTTATATACAATATCCTATCAACCTATACTGAAATTGCAATTTCATGGGGGCATTCTGAAAGGCTATTTACCAAAAGAACAAGTTATGTACTAAAATTCTCCAAACACAGTGATATTATTTGTAGGAATTCTTCAGAAGGACATTTTTAAAGACACAGATGGGTCTAGCCACAGGTCCAAGGGGGTTATACTACTCACTTGGCTGAAAGAATAATTGTTCTGAATAATACACAGACTGGAATGACCTATGATAGACAAATCAGCTTTACCTCCCCAATAGCAATACTCATCTGTTCTGAACTAGATGATTCTTCAACAGGATGGTCTCAAGAGGCATACAACCTTGCAAATAAAATGACTCTAACTAGTTTTCTATAATTACTTACTGTATAACTATGTTAGAGATCAAGAGAAGACAAAAAAAACAAAATAAAAAGTGCATATAAGGATAATCACAATTACTCAAAATAGTCTTAAAAATCAAAATAGCATGAATTTCAGGGTCATAAAACAGAATTACATTTCTTCATAATTCTACTCTTATTAATCATGCTATAGAAATGCTAAAATTGTGCCCTGATAAGAAGCTAAAGCATTACTCTACCTACAAAAGTTTCAGACATAAAACTAAGCATCTATGTTTGGTTTGGTTTGGTTTTTTGGTGGTGGTAGTGGTGATGGTGGTACTCCCAGGGACTGAATTCAGGACCTTCCACTTACTAGAGGCACAGCTCCTCTGATCCACCTCCCTGGCCCATTGTACATCATTTTTATTTATGACTACACTTGTTAACGAAAATCTGCTATCACCTCTACATTACTCAAAAACATTTATAAAAGAGGTTCCTTTTGTTTCTTTTTCTATTTCAATGGCCATGTTGAATAGGAAGTTTGATTAAAATTTATCTGGAACCACAAGAGACCTAGAATAGCAAAAGCAATTCTAAGCAACCACAACATGGCAGGGGGTATTACAATCCCCAATTTAAAACTACTATAAAGCCACTGTGATAAAAACTGCATGGTACTGGCAAAGTAACAGACCCAAGGACCAGTGGAATAGATTAGAAGATGCAGAAACAACCCCGGATACACTAAGCCACCTTATCTTTGACAAAGGAGCCCAACATCCTCAATGGAGGAAAGACAGCCTCTTTAACAAATGGTGCTGGAAAAACTGAGCTTCAACCTGCCAAAAGCTAAAGCTAGACCCTATCTCTTTCACCATGCACAAAACTAAGCTCACAATGGATACGCAACTTAAACATTAAAACAGAAACAATAAGCCTGCTGGAAAACAGATTAGGTAACATTAAAACAGAAACAATAAGCCTGCTGGAAAACAGATTAGGTAAAACTCTTGCAGATGAGAACATCTCTTGAAGAGTAAGAAATTTTAGAAGGTGTGTGGGAGCACAAACACTGATAATATTATCACAAAAACCTCAAAGGAAACAAGATTAGAAAAAAATTCAACAAACAAGTACATTATTCTGCTAGTGTAATACCTAATAAAGAAAATTTTCTTCAGATGGTACTTGATAAGTTGACCATTTAATTCCAGACTGTTTCATTTAGACTTTGTTCTATAGGTATTAAAATAATGTTATAGGGCCAGAGATTTAACTCAGTGGTTCCAATATCTGCCTGGCAAGCACAAAGTCCTGAGTTCCATCTCCAGAACGACATCTCACAATACTGGCTGTGGTGGCTCTATAATCCTAGCCCTCAGGAGGCAGGGTTAGGAGAATTGCTGTCAGTTCGAGGCTAACCTGGGCTACATAGTGAGTTCAGGGCCAGCCTGAACTACAAAGCAAAACCCTATCTGAAAAACTAACCTAAAATAATGTTATAAAATCATAATCCCTGGACCAATTTTTAATTGGAATAATTAAAACTTATTGCTAAATAGGCCATTACTGTTCTTTTCTGTTTCCATCTGCTCTAGTTTGCCATAAAAACAGGTTCTCTTCCCTTCACTATCTAAACCACAGTGGTCCCTCAGTCTCACAGACTGCTTCTAAGAGTTGTCTACACCTGAAATTATTCCATAAAGAATTGTGGGGATGGGCCGGAGGGTTAGCTCAGTGGTTCCAGCCCCTGCCTCGCAAGCGCAAGGTCCTGAGTTCGATCCCTGGTAACCACATATAATGCTGGGCGTGGAGACACGCCCACCAACAATCAACACTGCATACTACAATGCTGGACGTGGTGGCTCACGCCTGTAATCCCAGCACTCAGGAGGAAGGGACAGGAGGATTGCTGAGTTCGCGGCGGCTTGCCTGGGCACCATAGTGAGCTCAGAGACAGCCTGAACTACAAAGCGAGACCCTGTCTCAAAAAGCAAAAAAAAAAAAAAAAAAGAATTGTGAGGATGGACATTACCTCCCAGTAACTATAAACTTTACCTGAGCCACTTTAATTTTTTAAGTAATTAATGTAACATTTTTATGTTGGCAAAATAGGTTGCTTACTTACCTGCACAAAGGCAACTGTAACCACTATAAGTATTGCCTAAATAAAACAAAGACATAGCCTTTTAAATCAGGTATTAACAAAAAATAATTGTCAACCAAATTTTATTTTTCCATTTGCAGTCCCAGGGTAATAAGACTTTGAACACTGAATTTAGCTGGAAAAGAAATGACCACTTTGTGTTGAAGACTGTGAGGGAGCAATCTGACGGCTCATGGCTGATAGTTAACCTCTTCATCTCAATGCTCTCACAAATTCAGGTTCAGTTTTTGTTCATCTGGCTTATGTGTATCTCCTGATATTATCTACTTTAACTACTTTTACAATTACTTAGGTTTAATTCTAATTAAAAAATTTAAAACCCACTACATGTTAACTTAAGTAACGTTTTTCTGAAAAATACATCTTCAAAAAAACCTGTGGTTCGGGAGTATAACCCAGTGGTTCAGCACTTGCCTAGCATGCCTGCAGTTCTGGATTCAATTCCTAGCACTGCAAAAGAAAAAAAAAATTGAGAGAAATAAATTTTGTTTGTTTCTGTGTAGTGCTGGGTACAGAATACAGGACCCTGTGCATGTAAGGCACTACTGATGAGCTATACCCCCCCAGATTTTGCTACTTTTAATGTCTGACTTAATGAAAATCTGGCATTCAATTCACTGCTTTATGGTGTTCAGGCAAAAGCAGAATAAAGGGGTTTTTAAACTGAAATATAAAAAAAAAAAAACCTTAGCAGCAAGAAAAGGAAGAACTATCTTACTAGCTTTTTCAGACAGTTTTAGATATTTTTCTTAGATAATACACTAAAATTTAAGTAATAGTTACTCAGAGGTAATCTGCAATGTAGAATCTAAAATCATATCAAAGAACTGTGTAAAATCTGTTCTATTACAATTCATGGATCTATCTTATATTGTAACTCAATCTTTTTCCACTGAACATTTGAAATGTCACAGGAAATGGTCATCAGGAAAACAATGGGTTCTCTTGGCTACTCAAATCTTCTAAATGTTGACACAACTCATAACAGTTAATAAAACAACATATTTGTTCAAATTACTACTCGGCTCATTAGAACAAATTCAGCTCACAACCACACTCAACATTAGGGAATAAATTCTTAAACACTGAGAAGCTATCCAGAGTTCATGGTAATGCATTAAAAATTTGCCTAAAATTTTTGCCAGACCTCTAATTATTGCTTTCATGTCTCAATTTTATCATTAAAACCATCCTTTCAAGTAAAAAGCTAGTTCATCTCACAATAATCACCTTCTCTTGAAAGTAGCATTTTACTTCAATATACAAAACGCAATGGTCCAGGACTCCCCTAGCATGGCCTTTACACATTCTTCTCATTTCCTTACACAGATTATAAAACAGGTACATATTAAAAGGTCAATTTTTTTTTTTTTTTTTGAGACAGGATCTCGCTTTGTAGTTCAGGCTGGCCCTGAGCTCACTATGTAGCCCAGGCAAACCTTGAACTCAGCAATCTTCCTGCCTCTGCCTCCCAAGTGCTGGGATTACAGGCGTGAGACACCACACCTGGCTAAAAGGCCAATTTTTAACCATGAATTTTTGGCCCAGAGATTTAGTTCACTGGCACTGCACTTTCCATAATCCCCAGCATGAGAAAGAAAAAAAATTAATTTTTACAGCTATATCAGCAACATTCTTTAAGAGAACAATGAAAGAAAACAATGACTACCAATACAAGTTTGGTGTCATTTCTTCAACTTATACTAAAACAGCTCTAACAATTTTATACACTGTGACTTTTGTGCCACTGACACAAAATCTACAGCAAAAAGAAAGACAATCTTTTAATATTCTTAAAATAGTTTTGACCTCACATACCCTCAGAGAAGAATATCCATAATGCAAGAGTTCAGGAACACTAAAGCTCTACATTAATATCCATATGTTCTTAAACACAATAAATTTTCTTTAATGAATTTTTGTATCTGCTATCCATTTTAATAATATAATGAAAAAAGGGATGGAAATAAAAATAATGCAATCAAAACTAGTATAACTTGGTGAGCAAGAAGAAAACTGTACTTGGTATATATCATGTGCAATGCTAAGGAATATTTTTAACCTCATAGGTCAGGCTTTAGTTTCTAATTAGTCAAAACATTTTGAGCTGCAAAAAAAAATTTAAATGTAGCTGGAAAATTATTGTAAGTCCTATCTGTGAAATTATCAGAAAGTGAGATAATTTTCATGGGTGCCAATCACAGACCTTTGAACATCACTCAAGAGTTTAAGTGCTAGGCAGTGAGTGTAGCCCCAGCTACTTATGGATTGAGGTACAAAGATCATTTGAGCCCAGAGGTTCAAGGCCAACCTGAGCAACACAGTCAGACCCTATCTCTAATACAACCAAAAAGAAAGATATTACAACTAAGAGTCAATTTGGACACTAACAAAAAAAAAAAAAAAAAAAAAAAAAAAAAAAAAAAAAAAAAAAAAAACACCTGCCTGAAAGCATTTAATTCATTTTCCAAAATAAAAACAAATCCACTTATAAAATTAATCAATAGATTAAAAATGTTCTTACCACAGTGATACTGACGGCATCATCAAACTGATGCATTAAAACACTGATGACTGCAGAAGCGAGAAGTAGCATAATAAGAGGATTTTTAAACTGAAAGTAAAAACAAACAGCCATTCAATACTCTTTTGTATGAAAACCACAAGGATATCACTAGAAAATTATGAGCATTTACATTTGGTTTATTATCTCCTCAACCAAAGCCAAAAAGAGGACAGTCATATTTAAGCAGATTTAAAACTTCCTAAACGCTCCATTTCAGAAAGAAACCAAATTAATATCAATATTTTAAACGAAATTCCCAATTCTTCATGGCAGGCATGTATTTTAAAACATATTAATTTAATAAATATAGCTATTCTGAATTTCTAATAATGGTAGAAATTATTTCTAAGTTAAAGATTTGGCTTAAACCTGAGTTAGAATATCTAAACATTCCTCAAGTAAATAAATTAGCACTGGTTACAATTCTGTGGTGGCCCACACTAAAAAGGGATAACCCTTAAAAATTGCTAAGAACAGATAAGAAAGTAAGATTCTCTGCATAGAAAACACCTGACGATTTTCTTCACTCATTTTCTCTAACAGAGTATGTCCTATCTAAATAAAAAAAACTAAGACCTACCACCAACTCAATCGGGCAGAGTTAAATCAGCCAACAAAGACATGCCCAATGCTTCCAGTTGAAAATCTCACCTTAAAGCTCTGATGCTAGAAGGTTTTCCTATACTAAAGTGGCCCATGACTACCAAAGTTGCAAGGTAAAACAGCTATAAACAATCTATCCCAGCAGGTCCTGTATATAACACTTCCAGGTTTATATGCCACAGCCACTACCCCACTTTATAGTCCTGTTTCCTGGCACAGTGATTCCCATCAGAATTACACAGTGAACTTCTAACAAATACCAATACCCAAGTTCATGCCAGACCAATTAATTCAGAATTCTTGGGTATTAGCTGTAGTCTTTAGTATTTTTTTCAACGCTCCCAAATGATCCTTATAAAGTAAAGGGGAAAAAAAAATCACTGTTTTACCAAAGAAAACTACAACTCCAATATAGTTCAGGCTGAGAGACCACAACTTAACTCAGAGTTAGACTCTAGGTCTGTCACCTGTGTGGTAACCTAATCCTTTTAAGCTCCAGATTCTTCACCTGATAAAATGAAACCTTAGTCAAGAATTTGTGGTAAGGATTAACTAAGAATGAATATTATAGGGCTGTATAAACCATAAAACACCCTTCAATGCTTGTTATTTACCACAACACTTTGAAGGTAAAGCCCACCCCTAGCCCCCCACCAAATTGTACCAGGGTAATAAGGATACCACTTGATAGATGACAGGCACCAAACAGATGTTCACAGAAGAAATTCAGTATTTTCTGAAAGGAGTACGTATTACCCAATGCTCTGCGATTAACAATTGACATTTACTGTCAATTGTTGCTTGTGCTAAACTACTACTATACATTGTGGGCACTATTCAATGCTCATGGAAAGAGGCAGGCACTTGAGATTTGAGAACAGGACAGGTGGGGGGGCATTAAATCACTTTGCCTTATATTTTCTGAAGTCTTCAGTAAGATGGAAATAAAGCATATGTAAGAATACAATTCTGCAGAGTGAACACTATTCTATGAAGCAACACATACACAGGAAATGTTTTCAATACCTGAAATTTTGGTTTTGCTATTTTTGATAAATGTATTTGCAAAGTTAAGACTACTCAGTACAGGCTCACTAATAGGCAAGGGCCTTCTGCAAAGTTAGACAGAGATCTTTCTAAAACAAGAACTTACAGGTTGGAGATTTAGCTCAGTGGTTCTGGCGCCTGCCTAGCAAGCTCAAGGCGTGGTGACTCACGCCCACCAGCAATCAGTACCACATACCAGAGTGCCTGGCGTGGTAGCATACACCTGTAAACCCAGCACTCAGGAGGCAGAGGCAAGAGGACTACTGAGTTCAAGGCTTGCCTGGACAACATAATGAGCTTAGAGCCAACCTGAACTACAATGTGAGACCTGTCTCAAAAAACAAAAACTTACAGCCGGGCATGGTGGCTCATGCCTGTAACCCCAGCACTCGGGAGGCAGAGACAGGAGGATTGCTGAGTTCAAGGCTTGCCTGGGCTACATAGTAAGCTCAGGGCCAGCCTGAACTGCAAAGTGAGACCCTGTCTCAAAAAAAAAAAAAAAAAACTTACAGGCTAGAAGTCACAGGAATTTTCTTTAAAGAACCAATCTACTAGTTGAAGCTATCCAAAAGGTCTTACAACTTGTGTTGTTGTTGTTGTTGTTTTGGGTTTTTTGGGATTTGTTTTGAGACAAGGTCTCGCTTTGTAGTTCAAATTGGCTCTGAGCTCACTATGTAACCCAGGCAATCTTCACAGCAATCTTCCTACCTCTGCCTCCCCAGAACTGGGATTACAGGCCTAAACCACCACACCCAGCACTGCGGTATGTGGTGCTGAGTGCTGGTGGGCATGAGTCACCACACCCGGCATTGTGGTATGTGGTTACCAGGGATAAAAACTAGGGACCTTGTGCTTACCAGGCAGATGCTGGAACCAGTGAGCTAAATCCCCAGCCGAAGGTCTTAACAACTTTTCACACTAACATAATTGTTATTAAAAGAAGAAAAAATTGTGCATTGAGCCTTTCCTGTAATATTAGAATAATGATAATTATACATAGCCCTCATGTGTTATGAGCTATCCCCTTAGGTTATCATTTTATAATAAAAAGGATAAGATCATACATTTGATAAGAAATAAAGGTATAATTTACACTCAGGCAGAGTCAAGGTTTAAATTATTTACTAATTTTCTAACCTAGTCATGCTTACTTAAAATGAAAATTAGCATTCCTATAATTTAAAAAGTGTAAGTTCAATATCTGCAAATCACTACCAATAGTATTACCCTTATGTGATCTACTAACATAGAAAATGACGCCTTTTAAGTTCCAAACTAAGAACTACAGAATTCCAACCTAAGAGTGAAACCTAACAAATGGAAATTTTTAGGTAAAATTTTTTAAGTTATTTCATTGGTACATTTTATATATACATCATGATCACAATCAACACTGAGAACTTGTACCAGTGCATGACACAACTTCTCATTTTTTCCCATTCCCCTGCCTACCCTACAAGCCCCCACACACACTCCTTATATATTGTAAGCTTTGTTTCCTTTTTTTAACGTCACATTTTTATTTCTTTTTTACTTACCCCTACCCTTTTTTCCCTTTGAATATTTTCAATTTCACAATATCAATCATATATTTTAAAACTCATTTACATTTTCAGTTTCTCATACCAGAGAAAAGATATGGTACTTACACATCTGTGACCTATGTATTTCACTCATGAGTATATCCTCAAGGCATATCCATTTGAGTATAAACGACTCAAATTTATTTCTTTTCTCCACAAATAACCTCACAAAAATAAACAGCTATATAACAAAACTCCACATACATTATACCACAGAGAAAGGATTAAAAGTATATTACCTGGGAAATATATTTCTTCCACAGAGGTTCATCTTCACTGATATCAAATTCATTCCAGCCATGGAAGGCTCGCCTATGACTAACTTCACATTTGTTTAGACCATTCTGAAGATCCGCCTATTAGATTTTACGGCATAAGAGTTATTGAAAAATAGTAGCATTGAACAAAAGAAGAAAAATACAAAGGAGCATTCAGTATATGATAACATTTATAGGAAGTCTGTTTTATAAAACTTAAAAATTAGTTTATGGAGAAAGAAAGCTTCTCAGTAGTGAAACAGTAATAAGATGAACTACAAGAAACATTGGAAACCCTTTGGAGTGATAAAAATGTTCTGTAACTTAACTGTGGAGTTTGTTTCACTTGTAAAAATAAAAATTTATCTGTACACTTAAAATCAGTACAATATATTCTATGTAAATTATACCATAATAAAATTGATTTCTTATAAACAACAAGATAAGGTCAAACTTATTCTATGGGAAAGGGAATACAAGCTAGTACAAATACTCAAAGTAAAATATCACTACAATTTAATTAGATTTTTTGTTTTTTATTGTTGTTCGCTTCTAAAATTACTCTCTCCAAAAGAATATTCAGTGGATCATAAATGTTTTTTTGAACATTTTCTCCTTGCTTTTGAAACTAGTCAAAACTCTGAATTTTGTATTACTCTTTGCTCTGAGGTTGCAGAATTATTTCAGGATAGAACACTGTGCTTCCTACATGACTCCAAATAGCAAATTAAGATAAGTTGCTCTTCAGACAGCATAACATCATCTATGCTAAAACCACCTAAATCATTCAGTCACTGTCTCACACAATTTTCAATTTAACTACCATTAGAAATGCAATTCCTGGCATCTCCAAAAGGACTAGCTTCCCTGGCCAGAAGGTTTCTAAAAAAGTTTAATCAATATGTTTAAGCTTTAATTGCATTTAAAATAAGCAGTTTTAAAGCAATATAAATTTTTTTAAAACTCAAGAATGGATATCAATGTTTTTAGTACCATAATATATATGAATGTCTGAAGGAAAAATGAAATATATTATCTTCTTTATATTTCAGCGACTGTGATTTTTAAAACTACAAAGAGAATTACATAAACAACTAAAATGTCTCTAAACTTAATATTTCCCTTTGTTTAAAAAAAAATAAACTCTTAATTCTACTTATTCAACTGATGTATTTCCTAATTGACCTAATACTTATATCACTCTAATTGTTCCTGGCAATATGTATGATCTAGAGCTACACAGTTTAATCAAGTAGCCGCCAGTCATATACAGCTTTTTTAAATGAATTAAAATTAAATTCAGTTTTATCACAGCAGCCACATTTCAAGCCATCAGTCATGTTTAGCTCAGTCAGATTTAACTACAATTCAAACTTAACTGTCATGCTTAACTTATACCTAGTACACTGTATTACATACAACAATAAAAGAAAATTCTATTGGACAGTACTGATTTATGGCACTAATTTTACACGGTCTACTCCCTTCCTACTACATACTTACTTGGAGAATGCCTGCAACTTCACTAACTGGTAATTCACTTGCTTTTTTGGATGTCAATACAGGAATCATTGTCTCATTTTCACCATTAGGTATTTTTTGAAAACGTGCAACCTAGAAAATAAACCAAAACAAAAATATTTGAATATACTACATAACTGTAATATAATGTAGAATAATAAATGTAAATCCAAATATCCACAGTAACTTACTTTCCATGGTTAGAAAAACTATTTGCAAGCCAATAATAAGTATCAACTCCCAAAACACCTATATATTAACCACATGCTCCATTTCTTTAAAACATATTTCAAAAATTAAATCATCAGTGGCAGGTAACAGAAAAAAAATTTCACAGTATATAAAGAAATGATTCTACTCCTCCATGAACCTGAAGAGTAGGAAGTAAAACAGATGTCCCATCTACCAGATTCTGAACATTATACATAATCATAATCCTCTAAACCCATTACATTGAATACAAGAAACAAGGAACAGCTAAGCTTTCTCCATTTTAACTACCACTCCCCTTGATCAGATCATTTCTACCCAGAAAGAAAAGCTGGCTACTCTTTCAAAGCACCATGACACCAAATCAGACTTAAGAGAGTTACTCACAAGATCGAAGAAAATGAAAAGCAAAGAGACAGACAAGCAGAGGATTCACAGGTTAGTAAAGGAGCAACATACAGAATAAGTCACAAGAAAAGGGAGTAACCAAGATACCTACTTGTTGTAGTTTCATATGCAAATACCTACAGAAAAGCATTCTAACTCTAGAAATAAATCCCAAATATGGTAATTCTTGATTAAAACAGTGAAACTAAGATGATCATATTAAATTGCCCAGATCAACGTCTTAAGCTGTCAGATGATATATATTCATACTGGGGTAGTCAACTTTTTAAAAATGAAGTAATTCCCTAAGACAACAACTGAGATCAAAGAATCATTTCAAAATTCGGTTACTATTAGAATATTAATATAGAGACCTATACACAGAAATAATTTATTACAAAAAAGGTAAATAGCTGAAAGGAAAAAAGTATTTGCTCAATATGATAGATTTTGGAATCAAATATAAGTTTTCTAATATCACTTATTAAAAGGGCTTTACTGAATGTCTAAAAACCTTAGCAAAGAGCAGCAGTATTTTTCTACTTTTTTTTTTTTTTTGAGACAGGGGCTCGCTTTGTAGTTCAGGCTGGCCCTGAGCTCACTGTGTAGCCCAGGCAAGCCTCAAACTCAGCAATCCTCCTGTCTCTGCCTCCTGAGTTCTGGGATTACAAGCGTGAGCCACCACACCCAGCACTGTGCTATATGATATTGATTGTTGGTGGGCATGAGTCACCACGCCCAGCATTGTATGTGGTTACTGGCATCGAACTCAGGACCTTGCACT
>PVIC010050789.1:0-12694 GCA_004025085.1 Thryonomys swinderianus
AGCAATCCTCCTGTCTCTGCCTCCCGAGTGCTGGGATGACAGGCGTGAGCCACCACGCCCGGCATTGTGGTATGTGGCGTTGATTGCTGGTGGGCGCGAGTCTCCACGCCCAGCATTGTATGTGGTTTCCGGGGATCGAACTCAGGACCTTGCGCTTGCGAGGCAGGCGCCGGAACCACTGAGCTAACCCTCCGGCCCCTTTTTGTTAATTTTTAAAACTGTTCTTAGTCCATGTTTGCAGCTCATAATGATTACGTTTATCATGAGGAGTGGCTAAATGTAAACAAACATATGTTATTTCTTTTTCCTTTCCCTTATATTCCTCTCCCTCCTGCTCCCTCCTTCCCTTGGTCACCTGCCTTTTACATACTATCTCCCTATTTCTATTATCTGTCTTTCATTTTGCTCTTTAAATTATTTCTATTTTAGAATTCTCATAAAAGAGAAACTATGCAGGGCTACAGATGTAGCTCAGTGGTTCCAGCGCCTGCCTCGCAAGTGCAAGGCCCTGAGTTCGATCCAGGTAACCACATACAATGCTGGGCATGGTGACTGATGCCCACCAGCAATCAATACCACATACCATAGTGCCGGGTGTGGTAGCTCACACCTATAATCCCAGCACTCGGGAGGCAGAGGCAGGAGAATTGCTGAGTTCAAGGCTTGCCTGGGCTACATAGTGAGCTCAGGGCCAGCCTGAACTTCAAAGCAAGACCCTGTCTCAAAAAAAAAAAAAATAAATAAAATAAAAAAAAATAAAGGAGTTGTGACAATTGAATTAATCAGATTTCTGTAACAGGAACTTTATGTAAGGTTTCATGTACCCAGAAATAGTATAAACTTGCTGCTATTATTAACTTTAGTAACTTATCTATAACTTTTATTTAGCAATGCCATGATTGTTCTAATAAAGAGAATATTCCATTCACCTAGAAGAAGAAATGAATAATTTAAACAGATTGGTGTATTTTTACTATAGAGAGTATATAAGTAATCAGTAAGGCTATTGGGTCTGGTTGCACTGAATTAGTCATCAGAAGAAAGCAAATTAAAAGCACAATGGGATTCAGTAGTATATATGCTGATATAATCAAAATATAAAAAGTAAAAAAACTAATAACATCAAATATTGATAAAAATAGTGAACAACTAGAACTCTTGCACATTATTGTTGGGAAAGTAAATAGTATAATCACTTTGGAAAAGCATTAAGCAAATTCTTAAAAATTGAATAGACTCTGAACCACTGACTCAAAAGTTCTACTCCTAGTTATCCACCCAAAGCAATAAAAACATTTTCCAATAAAAAATGTATACAGGAATCCATGAGCTTTATTTGTCCTAAAACCCTAAAAAAAGAGTCAAATTTCCAGTAAAGCCAAGTTGGTCAAAAAATCCTATGGTGGAACACTACTCAACACTTTAAAAGGATAAATGATGGATACAAACAAAAATGCCTCTGAACATTTTTCTTTAGCAAAAGACTCAGACACAAGACTATATAGTGCTTGATTTCATCTATCTAAACTTCAAGAAAAAATAGAATTCATCTATTATGGTTAAAATCAGAATAGTAGTTGCATAGATGGAAAAGGAATTTGATTATATACATTGACTACATACATTTATCAAAGCTGATTACATTGTACACTTAAGATTTGTATATTTCATTATATGAATTTAATCTCAAATTTACTTCAACTAAACAAAGGAATGTTATAGAAGGATCTTTTGTGATCTATTTCAGTATATGTGATGTTTTTAACCCTACTGTAATTAGCCATCTCTTTCACTATTCAGTGAATGAAAAAGTTAGTTCGAATGATTCTACTAATGACATAAAATACCAACTGCTTAAACTTAACTCAAAGAGTTGAAGCACAGAATTTAAACTGGTAAACCTACTTGTGGAGTTCTGTGTTGTGAATATCAAGTTCTGAAATACATGGTTGGCATCTCTGATAACCATGAGTCTGAATACTAGTCAGTGGATAAGACATAGAATGTGGGTTGTTTATTTACATTAAAGATTAGAGTAGTGGTGGAGGAAATATTTTTGGTTATTAAAAAGCTTCAGTACCATTTTCATGTAACCTTTCTTATTCTTCCAGATATAATTTCCTTCCTCAGTTCTCCAGAGTAAATTGTATTTCTTGTTGTGCCTTGCATTTTAACTGTGTCCATATTTTATTACCTCTCCTAATAGGTTAAAAACTACTTCCTCATATCTGTTGTGTGTACCACCTAGTTAGTGAAGGTTTTAAATATTTGATGAATTGAATGAGCATTATTGGACTGGGTGGAATAATGTGAATAATAGAACTCTAGGCTGGACAATATTAACAGGGATCTGAGAAACTGATTCATTTGTGACTTCATATTTACCATGTGCAAAACACTAAGCTAAGAAAAAAATCAAAGATTAAGAAAAAATGTTCTTGTTTGAAATATTCCCTTTGGCAAACAAAGTGTATAATTGGAACATAAAAGTCATGTGAAAAGAGAGGGGGCAAGGCATTTTTAAGAAAAATTTTTTTAAAGAGAAATATGTTTGCCTCTGCACTCTCCAGTAAGAGGAATCACTTTCCATCAGAACAAAATTCATTTCTGCTCAGTATGTGCTGGAGAAGCCAAAATCTATACTGATAGATTTAGGAATTTCCTTGTCAGTGAAGAGTTAAGATGAAAGCCTTTCTCGGGAAGAATATCAGTATTCCTTCTAGGAATCAAGTGTGGGTGAGCGGGAAGAGATGCCAAAATTCACAATGGTCTGTTCTCTTCTTCCTAACAACAGACAGCACTAACCTTGAGGAACAGGAGTTTGTAACCCATCCTTCCCACAACCGGGTCAGTGACTTGGTCTCCTCCCATCGTCCATCTGCAGTGTAGCATCGCATTCATGAGATTACAGAATAGAATAGAATCATTTTTGAGAACTACTCCAACTGTAAAATGATCATAATTCCATTTTCTATGATCATAATTACTCTTGATATGATCCTTTAATATAATTCTTGTGATCAGAGTAAGCTCTTTGCATTTCCAAAACTTCATTAACCCAAATTCTGACTTCACTGTTTGTATTTTCAGTAATATTAGGGTTAAATATTTTTCCTAAAATTAAATTACTTTTATACTTAAAAATGTTTAATTTTCCTTTAAGCAATAATATCTATAAAGTATAAATATTTAAATGTTACTTCTGCTTATCTAAGATTGAAATAAATATATAACCACAAAATCTATCTCTTCTGCTTTTACATAATATAAATATTAATGTTTGGTGTAAAAATATATATATATATATAAAATCTTTAAGAAACAGTGCTGCACTATAATAGGTAAGAAAGCCTTATTCAGTGGATCTGCCCATGGATTAGGGAACCTAGTTGTAAGTATCATAAGAATAAATCAACCTATATGTACCGGTATCAATAAAGATTTTTTAAATATATGTTACACTCAACTAGAACTTCTAAAATCCTGGAGTTCAGCATTTAAGTGAATTTGTGCATTACCTGGAAAACAATTTGCAAAACAGATTTTTAAAGTTCAGAGTAAATTGAAGAAAAGGCTACATTACATTTGAACCTTAATAAATACTTAATAACCCATAAGACAAATAGCCATGAATTACTAGAATGATTTCAAGCACAGCGACTCTGCTTGGAGTCAACCTGCTCTCTTATTTTTTGCTCATTATAAAACAGGAATAATATTATTGCAAAGTTTATTAGCATCATTGATTTGTGTAGTTTATAAAATAAGACATTTGAATAATATGGAACCAAGACCATTAGAAAAATCTGCTTCCTTTTTCTTCTTTTTCTTCTCTATTCTCCTCTAACTATGACAGCTTTAAAATGTCTTTTTCATAAAGATGGGGAAAAACAGGAAGATTACCCTGTGCTTTCTTATAAGAGTATTTTTTACTTCTTGAGTGAGTACATGTGAGTCTATGTGTGTCCATGCATGCATGCATGCATGCACGCACGCATGTGTGTGTGTGTGTGTGTGTGTGTGTGTGTGTGTGTGTGTGTGTGTGTAAGCTTAGGTCCTCAGGTGGAACCGTGGTTCCTGTGCTTTCCGTCCTCGAAGCTGTTTTTCTGGAAGGGAATGGAGGCAGCTGTGTTTACAGCTCAAGTCTTGGCATACATTTACCAGAATCTATTATTCATATCATTCAGTATCAGGGAGAGATCTCAGGCCACCTGTCTATCTGACAAATTCACCCTTTTGTGAGCTTTCTGTTCATAGCAAATTATGTTCACATTGATGAATCGAGTTTTTATGAGCATTGCTAACTAACATTCTCACAGAAGGCCAGGGGCAAGAGCCTGCAAGTGTTTCTGGTCTACAAGTAAATGATAAAAAAAAGAAAAAAAAAAGAAAAAATGAGAATGTTTAAAGACAATTTGCCATGAAGGGGTAGTTAAATCATTTGGCATGCCTTAGTATTTATAATTCTAAGACTTTCCATAAATTATTACAAATACTGTGCTTATAACAAATAAAAACATGGAAAAATCCATACATAATTTTTCTCTGTGGCACAAAATATCCTTGAAAAGTCGTGCTACGTTTTGATAGGTGACCATTCACCAGGGCGGGATGTGGCACAGTTGAGGATGTCCAACCCTAATAAATCCAGCAATTTTATACTATACTATGGAAAACTTGCAGCAATTGCAGCTTAAGTCCCAGCTTGGTATTTCCATAGATACAAAATGGATTTTTTTTTAATCTCTAGAAACTCTGCACTTGTTAGGAAGCTAAGCCATGTGGCATGCGTTAAATAAATGAGAGCAATCTTTCACAAAAGACTAACAGAATTCCTTCTGAATGGTGGGTGGGGAGGTACCAACGTTCATGATAGAAATGAATATATTTTTCTCAGTTTGCATGTAGAACAAGTTCTTTTCTCAGCCTTCTATGCCCCTTGAATTTACTCTGACTTTTATTCTGCACTTCATTTAAAGCATCTGAAAAAGAGAAGGGATTTCACAAGAAAGATATGTTCTTGTTTTATTGTGCTCACATCTTAAAGCTCTAATTTAAAATCTACTTAGAATGATAAACCTGGTGGGGTGACACATCTATTAATCAAGATATTTTCTAAAAGCAACAAAACAGAAATTTTATAAGGGAAAGCAGTGAGGTACATAGTTGATGAAAAATCCATGTTTTTCAGCTCACTCCAGAACTGGGATCGTCCTCTCCCAAAAGTCACATTATTACCTTGGTGAGGTATAAACTTATTCTCTTACTTTACAGAGAAAGTCAGTGAGAAATTCTAAACCTCTTCACAGTATCCTGGCAAATGTGTCAGACACATCACCTTTCAGTGCAAAGACACCATAACACAAAGAACACTTTGGCATTATCCCCTGAAAATGCACACCTTTCGAAGGAGCAAATGGGAAGTGTAGTCTGTTAAACACCATATGTGAGGGAGCTGCAATGGGCTCGTTTCTCCTTCCAAACACCACAAGCTGGTGCCTCGTTGTGGGGCGTGTGTGTGTGTGTGTGTGTGTGTGTGTGTGTGTGTGTGTCACAATGAGACTGATTGTCAAATGATAGTATCACTGGTCCCAATGTCAGTCAGCCTGTTGACTGCTAAAGTAGGTACAATCTCAAAAAATGCTGTGGCTTCATCCTCTAAGAAATAGGATGCCTGCGCCTCTATGTTAGTTTAGTAACAGGTGAAACTTTTACAGAGTTTCCAGTCTCTGTCGCTGCCTTCAGATTTATCAGTAAAATGAGGAACCTGGGTTTGTAGTCTCTGCCATAGAAGGAGATGCAAGCAATTCTTTAAAACTCTTTCTGGACTTTTCTTTCCAGTCCTAAAAACATGATGAATACATGCTTCTGTTTTATTGAAAAATAAATTTTGGCAGCGTCATGGCAATGAAATGCTGCATCACAAATTTAATTGGAATTTTCTGTGGAGGCATGGTGGCTGTTCCTGCCGGAGTCTCTGTAACAGTTCTGTTTTCAAATAGTCCATCCTTTGATTCAACCATATGTTCCCATTTCAGTTCAGAAAATATGATAAATGCCGCTGTAAAGCAACAAGACCAATTTACCTGCAACATTTTTTTTTCACTTCAAGAGTATGGAAATTAACACGGGAGATGGAGATGGAAGGTTTTCATCTCGAAGTAAGCAGTTGGAGATCAAGAGGGCGTTCTTTGGTGGTGAAGACAGGGCAGGCAGCACGCGGCAGCTTGATGCCAGATTTATAGCGTCAAGCAGCTGAAGGACCACCATTTTGCTCCTGGAACTGCCGAGGCATTTTAAGCGTTGCTAGAAGGCTGAAAGTTGGCGGCCGCTGGTAGAGCATTGTTCTTTTTTTAACCCATGTGATAGGTATCTTCAACAGTGTCAAACAAATTTGTAGAGCTGGTGATTAGTTGCCCAAAGAGCATAATGTATGCATTATTAATTAAAGAAGGTAAGTTTGGCTAATTGTCATTTCTATACAGTAGCAGTGCACTAAGATACATTTTAACAATCTATAAATAATTGATAATTTTTTTTCTTTCATCTTCCTTCCTAGTTTGCATAAAACTAATGACTTGGTAAATGTTACTCACTTCAAAATATTCCACCGCTTCTATGAAAATTAAACTAACACTGTAACCTTAGCAAATAAGGATTTTTTTTTGTCCTTTTATTGCAGGTTAAAAAAAAGGATAGGGAATATAACACTTGTAACAAAAATGTGATTCTGTGAAATCCAAATGAGAATCATAAATAATATAAAAACAGCATTGAATGTGACTTAAGAATCGACTTTACAAATACCAAGGTTGAAGAACATGATCACATACACACATGTATACACATTTACATGTGACTGCATGTGCTCATGTGCATATATGCATTTATATTTATACACTTCATCCCAGAAGCCTTGCTTATTCACCTTCCAAAGACAAAAAATGTGACCAGAAGGTTAGTTCCAAGATATCTGCCCTGTCTGGTGCCAGTATATGAGGATTTACCAATAACTATATGGCTAATTCCTTAAATCTAGTTAGCAGATGATACATTTTTTTCAAATGAAGTGTTTGAGTACAGTGTCTGTATGCTTTGTTTGATTGTGACACCTCGCTGGATCTTTTTTAAGAAGAGATTTACTGCAGCAAAAGTACCTTCTTGTCCTTTTTTAAAGGAATTCTCTGTTATTTTTACAAATCTACAATCTGCCTGTCTTGTGTAACAGCACAAGAGCTTACTCTCTAATTTTCAATGCAACAGAATACATTTCCAGAGTTATTGATGGCACTATAATTTTATGTTTATTTTGTTTGGAATACATTGTGGTTTAAAAAAAAAACATTTTTTAAGAAGACCCACAAACAAAAGTATTTCCTAAGTGACATATTGTTATTTAAGCCCTCGTCTAGTCTTGCATATGCTTCATTATGATAAAAAACAGGTTGTAAGGACTGATTCCATGACCTTTTTTTCTCATTTTAACCCTACTGATATGTCACCCATGGCAACCTTAAACTGATTTTAATAGAGTCGATCCTATTATTCATTTAAATTGAGGTGCAAGAGCACTTAGACCAGGGAAATTTGCATTCAGCAAATGGGGATTTGATGAGCAAAAATGATAAGATATATGTTGTATAACATGGCCTATTTTGCCAGCAAATAAACAGCTCTTGAAATTGATAAACTTCAGAATATTTTATCCTCAAATGTTTATACATAAATGATTAAAATGCATTAGCAATTCTGCTTTTGAAAAAAACATATTGGGAAAACAACACAGTTGTGTTGCTTAAATTTGTAATTAACAAATTTATTACTAATTCTGTTCAGTTCTTTAATATGCTGCATTCCTGAAGAAGAACATTAATACACAATGGCAGAAAGAAGCTAATTTTAAGACTTTGGAGAAATGAATGTCTTTTAATGCTGTGTGTTTCTCTTATCTACATGCCACATTATTGTAATAAGTACATTCAGGAATAATTTCTTTTCAAATATTTTTACAAATCTTGCTCTTATTTGCATGCAAGTAAGTTGTCAGCTTAAATCTTTGAAATGCAAAATATATCTCATTTCTATATTTCATCAAGGAGCCTTTCATGTTTAATAAATTACAACTTAGATCCTCCAAGACTTTGTTTTTCATTAACTAAAAGCAAAAGGATACATTTAAAATCTTAATCACAACCTGCGAGGGTATTTGCATGTTGCTGATATTTGTCTTGATGGGACTTTTAATATTTGCAAACTAATCAGGGTAGCAAGGTTATACCAATAATTTCTAAAGACAAAAAACTTTCTGTATTATTTTCTTTATTATTTTCAAGCAGAAAATTTAAGGAAAACTTCCAGTGTCTTAGGCTTAAAAATCTCAGTGCTTTTTTTGTACGTACTGTTCTCATAAAGATTTTAATTGAAGAAATGGTCACATCTCAAAATTAGTATTGAAAATATATGGAAGAAGAATGAATGTCACATCTGAGTTCCTTCTTGTCTTTTATTAATGCTTGATTAACATTAAAGACCCAAAATAGGCAAGGTAAATTATCCCCTCTCCCTTGCCACCCCAGTAACCACCCCCTGATATTGCACAGACACTGGAATTTAGGAGAAATCAAAGGCTATTCTTAACTTTGTTGGTTGGACCCTAGTTCAATCAGCAGATAAGGTTGTTTCTGCTTCTTTTTGGGTTTAGCTTTTGTTATTATTTTGCCTAAATATCTGAGCTGATCTTGCAGAAAGCCCTCTGCAATTTGAATAGGATGGATCATCTCATCTCAACAGAGACCAAAAAAAAAAAAAAAAAATCCTGACAGAACCATATTCTTTTTGGGGGGTCCCACGGGCCACAGCAACACAATGTCATAGAAGAGGCAAACTTCTGCTGAACTTGTTGCCCTGAGACCTTCAGTTCATCTTTCACTGGAGAATGGGAGATCAAAACCCCTAGCAGTTTAAAAAATATGCAGCTAATGTCATGCAGTTAAACTGATGTAGCATGCATGTTGTTTTGCAAGCTAACAGGTTAAATATGGCTTTGCTTTAAGATTCCCATCAAATTTCATTTTTATAGAGAAATCTCTGAAAGCAGAAGGGGTTGAGGGAGGGTGAGGTAAAGAGAAATAAATCATTGTAGTCTCAGGAACAGTAATCCTTGTTGAGGATTTTGGCTGATTGATATAAATAACATCGTCCCCGCCATCTGTCCGAAGAGGGACCTTTCCAGTCAGTGTTAAGCTGCAACGGCAGAATAATTAATGAATGGTGTCCTTTGTGCTGGTAATAAAGACAAGACAAATTATGTTATAATCCAACTGCTGCTCATTTGTCACAGCCAAATAAAATGTCAAATAAAAGTGAGGGGGGCACTGTGTTTGTTTAATGGACTGCAAGCTACCTGTTTCGATTGTTGACAGACAACTAGAGTGTAAGTTTTGAGTGTTACAGGAAAGAAAAACCTCCCCACTGAAGTCCCATTTCCTCAGGAATGAGGTGGGGATGTGAGGAGACATGGGGGAGCCCTGGCAGATCAACACTGAAGTAAGTTTTAATTAGAGCGCTGTAATACCACCCGCTCCTCTGAGTAAGTTGCCTGCGATTGCTGTGCAAAAGCACTGGCTGGAAAGTCCAAGTCCCAAACACAGCCAAGCTATTTGCAAATCTGTAAGAATGTGGTAGGGCTCTCGTCTTGCATTTTCAGGATAGACACATTCATCCAGTTGCTAGGAAAGCCAAATAAAGAAAACATAGCTGGGATTTAGTGAGTTCCACTGGGAATTACCTATGATAGAGGGCAGGGCTGCACTTCCTCAGAACATGCTCCTGCTGTAAAAATTCACAAACCTGGCATTCATACAGGCATCTGTCGCTTGCTCTAATGCCAGTTCATAGTATACATACAAACATCTGCTTCCGTGCACAAAGGGATACAGAGCGCCTGACAGGTCTGTGTTAGCAGGGTTCGCAATGCCAGTTCTTTATGCAAAAACCCTAATGCTTCCCGTCAAGCCATTAGAAGTGATACAATCAGCCCAGGCCCCATTAAGCCATCAGTGTCCACCTGTGATAAAGATGGCCATTTGTTTTCTTAAAGCCCACTTAATGTCTGCTTAACTCAATTTGTCAGGAAATGTAGAACAATTTCCTCACAGCCTGAAATTTGGTAGTGGTTCAAAGTCAAAAGGCCAGGTCTAGTCCTATTCAAATGATATAATAAACAGTCTTCAAATCGAAATCTCCCTTGAGGAGCTGATGTTTACTTTTTGAAAAAAATTATGTTAGCTGGAAAAAAAACTCAACATTTGCATCCTTTATCACTATTATTATTTTTATTTCTGAAGTTCTGGAATATGTCTGCCATATTCCAGAAAAGAGCCATTTATTGATTACATGAGAAAATAACTATTCTTTTCCTAAATCCAGCCAGATACTGGTTTTACAAAGATGACCATTTGCAAAGCACCTAGTCTACACCAATGGAAATCAGTCCCAGCTCCTTAAGGAATCATTGTAATATGCTCAGATTTATTTTCAGTCTAATTCTGTTTCAAACCTTTCTCATATTGCCTACATTTCTAATTATTAATTACTAGTTGGTATTGCCCTTTTGCATTCCTTTAAATAAAAAGTCAAACACTGTTTCTGACAAAAAAAAATTGGGAAAAATGTTACTGATCAAATATGGAAGCTGACTTTGCCCCCATTCTAAACGACTTTAAATTACACGGCCAACTGCTTCTGCTTAAATGGGTCTGGTCACCTAGGGGACACAAGAAACCAGAGCACATTTCTATGATTAACCAACAGGGGGCTCCCCTTAGGTGTTCCAGATGTGCTGGCATTCACAGTCCATACACGACACCAGCTTTGACTAAAAACTTAACCAAGAACTTCATTACTGCTTCTCCAACAACTTCTACATTCAGAATATTTTACTTTCATCCTTTGCTTAGTCACCTGGGAACTAACTATTATTGAGAACTACAGAACAATTTCTTAGCTGACTATGCATGTTAAGTTCACTGAATAACTAAGGTCATTACCTGAATAATTTAATCAACATATATTAACAGGGTATCTAATATGTGCAGGACAATACAGGCAAAATTAAGTTTAGAGATATAAATTAGCTGGGTAACTACTTCTTTGCTCTACAAGTAGGAAACAATTTAATGGATAGGATTTCCAAAAGTGAAGAGAGATTAAAATCATTTAAAAACTCAGGTCAGGTAATAAAATATAAGTTTTATTGCAAAATGAATAGCTGATATTGTTTTGGCTTGGCAGTACTGCTATGAGGGCTTACTCATTAATTAGTGTCAGTGCGTAGGGTTCATCTTCTTTTCAGAGTCTCAATCTTATGGACAATAAGATTCTATAAGAAACATTGTGATTGTGGAAGAACTAGAAGTTACAGTATGCAAGTGGACTTTCCATACTCAGCATGGCAGGATTCTTGGGACTTCATTGGGTGGCAAAAATCCAGTCATCTGACACTCTGAATCTATCTTCAGAACTCTCCTCTAAAGTTGCCTCTTCTTCCAGTAACTTTAGAGCTAGGAAGAAATGGCAAACACGGACTCCACTTTCTTGATTGTAGTATGTAGTCTCTAAATAAAAGATTAATTATAACACAAATACCTAGGGAAAGTCTGTGAAAAGTAACATGATTTCCCTGGAAATTGTTTGAACTGTAAAAATAATTTTGTTTTCCATGTCACAAATCAACTAAAGATTGTCATCACTGTAACAAGCACATCAAATTATTTTATTACCAAAAACACATACCCATTATCAGAATGTAATAACATATTTAATATGTAAAAAATCATTCATATTTCTACCACTCAAAGATAACTTATCACAGCTAATATTTTGGTATGCTTCCTATCAGTCTTTGCATTTAATGCTTTGCAAAGCTGTAATTATGCAATTATATAAACTCACTTTAAATTGCTTTCTGCAGATTAACAATAATAAACATTCATTGTAGTTAACTTGAAATTTAAAAAAAAGTAAAATGGAAAGTCACTGAATTTCAGCATGTTTCAGGGATATTTCCTTTTGTCCTGTTTGCTCCATATTTGTTTTTTCTTAACATAATCTAAAACACACACAATAAAGGAAAATTCACATACAGTATCTATCATTGCTTGATTTTTTCTTTTGAGACAGTGTCTCATTTTGTAGTTTAGGCTGGCCCTCAGCTCACTATGTAGCACAGGCAAGCCTTGAACCCAGCAATCCTCCTGTCTCTGCCTCCCGAGTGCTGGGAGTACAGGCATGAGACACCACCCCCGGCTATCATTGCTTGATTTTTTCACTCCTTATAACCTTAACTATTCTCCCACTCATTCTTTTTTATATTTAATTTAATTTCTTGGTACATTGTATACACACATCACAATTATACCCATTTTTAATATCATTATTATAGATAGCAAACATGTTTATTAAGGATTCTTACAATAGAAGTAAACATTCTGCTGCTTTACGCAGCCTTGATTTTTTTAAATTCAATTCTTTATTGGTACAATTTATATACATATCACAATCACATATAACATTGGGGAATTTGTACCAGTATATGACACAAGTTAATTCTCATTTTTACCCATATCCCTGCCCACCCACACCTCCCCACCCACTTTATACACACTTTTTTATTTTCTCTCTGAATCATATTTAT
>PVIC010050790.1:0-12684 GCA_004025085.1 Thryonomys swinderianus
ATACTAATAAGTGAAATCAATAGATCACAGATAGACAATTTCCGGATCTTCTCTCTGGCATGAACAACTGTAGATGCAAATGAGTTCTAGAAAGTAGGACAGCTTTTATAGAGTGGAATATTTCTATAGGAAACTTGGTGTGGGAATGTGATGAGGGGAAGGAATAAATATGATACAGAAAGAAAATAAAAGAGCATGTTTAAAGGGGGGAGGAGGGGGGAGTGGGTAGGGATATGGGTAAAAATGAGAATTAACTTGTGGCACATACTGGCACAAATTTCCCAATGTTATATGTGATTTTGAGATGTATATAAATTGTACCAATAAAGAATTCAATAAAAAAAATTGGCTCCTCAAGATTTATGTTGCCATGCTTAGAAATCCAGGCATTCAAAGGCTGTTGCAGCCATGGTCCAAGTGGGCCTAGCTACTGCTTCCACTGACAGAAAACCTCACTGTCATTCAAGTGATGCAGGTTTTAGTAGTATGCAGAATGCAAGAGTCAGTTAATGTTATCCTTGCACATTTGTTATTTTACACATATCTGAGGAAGGCTTTGGAGGCCAAGCAAGAAGTTCCCAGAGACAGCAGTGCACAAAACTGTGAGAATGAAGCAGAAGTTGCAGTGGAGACCCCAGGAAGTTGGAGATGTCTGGAACATGGAGTATTTGTTGAGGGAGACTGCAGGATATGAATGGAGTCAGCTCAAGAGATAGCCCTTGTAGGGCCACCCATGCCCTTTGGAATTCACATTAGACCATATGACTCTAGAGCTGGACATAGAGCTACAGGATTTTTGCCCTGCTGGATTTCAGTCTTTTTGTCTGAATCCTTTCTGTCCTCCTATTATTCCATTTTGGAAAGTGAATATTTACTCTGTGCCATTATGATGGAAATGTTTGACTTTCTTCTTGATTTTTTTTTGACAGGGTCTCGCTTTATAGTTCAGACTGGGGTGCAGAAGAGGCTGACAGATGGAGAGAGAGAGAGAGAGAGAGAGGAATTTGCTGGTTCTCTGGTGGTAGAAGCGAACATACTCTTTTTTTTTCTTTTTCTTTTTTTTTATGAGACAGGGTCTTGCTTTGTAGTTCATGCTGGCCCTGAGCTCACTATATAGCCCAGGCAAGCTTCAAACTCCTAGCAATCCTCCTGCCTCTGCTTCTCAAGTGCTGGGATTACAGGCGTGAGCCACCATGCCCAGTACTCTGGTGTGTGGTCCTGATTGCTGGTGGGCATGAGTCACCATGCCGGGTACTATTGTATGTGGTTACTGGTGATCAAACCAGGGACCTCACCCTTGCCAGGCATGCACCAGAGCCACTGAGCTAAATCTCAGGCCCTCTTCTTGGTTTTTATAGGGGCTAATAGTTGAAACTTCTCCTTTAGTCACAGAGGACTTTGGAGTTGGACTTTTCAGTAATGCTTGAATTGTCAAGATTTTGTCAATCCTTAGAGATAGAATAAATGCATTTGCCATGAAATGGGCATGATCCTTCTGGAGGCCAGGGATAGAATATTACAGCTTACATCTAAAATGTCTCCCAAAAGTTTCACTTTTAGAGCTAGGTCCTGTTCAGAAAGGACAGTTTACTAGGGATATGACTTAACTTCTAGTTCCTCCCTGCTCTCTCTGCTTCCATGTACTATGACATGAGATTTTTTGCTGCCAGGCCCTTCCACCATGCTGTTTCTGCCTTGGAGTTGGGCTACCATGGACCAAACCCACTGAAACTGTGAACACGGTTAAGCTGCACATGCCAGGTATTTTGCAGTGTAGTTAACTCATCACTCCTCCAAAATGTGGGGGATTTTCTGGCAGATTCCTTCACTCTGTTTTCTGGTGTGTGGATAGACGTTTTTCTCTTTGAGATCTGTGACTGTTTTCTCAGCTCTTGCTCTGTGCCCCACACAAGGCAAATCCTCTCTCACAAATTATTAACCAGAATTAGGAGGTTAAAGTACTTAAAAAAATCATTTGGATACTATAAATAATGCATGTACATTGATCAAATGTGATCAAAAAGTGCTCATAAGGGTAAATGAGCAAGTTTTGCACATAATATTAAATAACAAATGCACAATTTAGAAAGTAGTTCCTAATTGTGAATCCATTCATCAGCATCACATACTGGGATACTAATCCCAGGGATCCCCATTCAGTAGACTTGAGATCAGGCCAACATAACTATATATCCTTGGCAAGGACACTAAAGAGATGTTATGGAGACCAAAATGCTATGTATTTATTATAATCTCAAGTATGATCAAAGAACACGAAATGGAAAATCCATCAAAGTGTGAACTGTCTGGGAAAGATTACTTCATAGTCACTGTTTTCTACATTTTCCTATTCAGGACCTTTGATGCTCAGAAAGCAAATGCTTTTTTAAAAAATCTAAAACTTCCCTTCTTTACTCTTTCTTTCCCTCCCTATATCTCTCCCTCTCTCCCTCCCTTTCTACAGTCCTTTACTCCTTCCCATATTTTTAAATTCAGTCCCGAGTGGAAACTACCAAGATATGAAGATTATTATAATACAGGGTTCTGAACTGTACTTTTTGTTCTGAGGTGCATCATTAGGATAATTATCAAGAGTTTAAAGATCCTGGGTGAGGAAGATATGGAATTTCTTTATTCTGACTTTGCAATTGTATTGTGTAAATTACAAATTTTAAGACTATGCAAACATCTCAGCATTATTTTTTTTTCTGTTACTTGAATCCTAAAATGCCATAAAGTACCTCTTGGCATTTTTTTTTTTTTTTTGAGGCAGGGTCTCACTGTGTAGTTCAGACTGGCCCAAAACTCACTGTGTAGCCCAGGCCACCCTTGAGCTCACAGCAGCCCTCCTGCCTCTGGCTTCTGAATGTGGGATTACAGGGATGAGGCTCCACACCCGGCACTGTGCTATGTGGTTATTGGCGATCGAACCCAGGACCTTGTGCTTGCCAGGTAGATGCCAGAACCACTGAACTAAATCTCCAGACCTCTTGGCAATTTTTAGCAACAAGTCTAATTTTGGACCTCTCTAGTATACTCATAAATGAAACCCTATGTACCTTTCTCCATAAAAAGGAACTTAAAATGTGTGACTATATTGGTATTAGTATAAAATTGGTGTAGTATATTAATGTTAAACATTAAAACTTATTTTAACCTGAAAGTTTTTTCCCTCTGATCTTAAAATATCCTATGAGCCCGGTACTGTGCCTGCTGAGCCTAGTGAAATCAGCCCCGAGTGAACATGCCCGCCACAGCATGAGCGCGTCACTGTTCCTATGTTTGTTATTTGTTCTTTAATAAGATCATGCTAAACATAGTCTCCTTCAAAATCCTTCACATAGCCACTGCTACAAAGCTTTACAAACAGAGGTCTACAGGCAGATAGCCAGTTGCTTCTTGTTAAGAGCTGCACAATATTTCCAAACTGGATTTAGCACACTTCATTCAATCCTACTTTCCACGCCCACAGTCATGCGTTCTTGTCCCACCCCAGAGGTCACCAGCACACAAACCTGAGGTTTCTGCACCTTCTCTGCCTGGTGCTGTTCTCTGATGATGGCCCTGTTGTCACAGACCTAAGCTTAGGGTCAGCCAGGGAGCTAGAGGGCTGACAGTCTAGAGACAAAAGCTGGAGGTAGCTTCACAGCTTCAGCCACCAGCGGGACAATCCAGGCTCAGGGATTGAAAGTAAGTTGCCATTTACACCTGTCCCACTTCTCTGTCCCCTCTCTGACTCTTCTCCCGTCTGGCTACCTGCTGTCTCCTGCGGCCACCTCCCATATAAACTACTTATGCCAAGTCTTGGTCACAAAATATATCTTGTGTGGAGTGGGGAGGCCAAGTAAGACATCCTGGGAACATTTAGATTACTTTTTGGTTTTAAGCTGCATAAAATAACCAAATATACATTTGAGGGCCTTTGTAGGCTGTCATCTACAAAGATGACATAATTGACACATAATGGTACATATTCTATGGGCAGAGTGTATTATTTCCTTGCACGCATACAGTGTGTCATGATTAAATCAGGATGATACACACTCCCGGTGGCCCAAATATTTACCATTTTGTAGTCTGCAAAAATTTTAAAATTCTCTTTCATGGAAACTGGAAATATGCTGGTATTGTTTATATCTAAAATACCTCCCCAAAGTCTCATGCATTCAGTGAAGGCTTTCCGAAGGTAATTAGATCATGAGGATTCTAATTTCATCAATGGATCAATCCACTGATAAGATCATAATTTGATAGCACTACTAGGAGTTGATGGAAATTCAGGGGGTGAGACTTAGTTAAAGATACTGGGGTCAGAGGGTGTCACTTTGGAGAAAGTGTCTGGTCCTGACCTCTTCCTCTCTGGTCCTGTCCCTCTCACTTTGCTTCTCTGCTGCCTTGAAGGGAGCAGCTTCCTTCCACCATGCCGTCCGCCATGATGCTTCTGACTTGCCACAGGCCTGAAGCAATGCAGTCATCCATCCACAGACTGAGACCTCCAAAGCCATAAACTGAAATAAACCTTTCCTCCTTTAAATGGTTTGTGTTAAGTATTTTTGCACAGTGATGAAAAGCTAACGCATCTCTGGTAAGTTATTGTCACTCCTAGTCTCTCTACTGTGCCGTGGCACACCAAGACTGGTTCCTTCTTTAACTTCGCGCTGATACCTATTATCCAGCCTCTCGCTGTCTTCCTCACCCCTCCTTCCTGGCCTCTCGTGCCCTCTCTTCTAATCTTTACTTCTGTGCCACCTCTTTTAGCTCTGTTGACCGATGTTATTTCTAAAACAAACTCTGAGTACTGGAGTTCCTGGGGCAAGGGGTATGTGCTTTATTATGATGATGATTTAACAGATACTCTCAGATTGTGTCCACAAAAGATCATAGTAATTCCTGGTCCCTCCAATAGTGCTACTCTCTCACCCCCAATAAATGGTTCCCTTTGTCCAGGGTTGAAATTTCTCTGTCTTCACCTGTCAACTTCAGTTCACAGATGTAGGCAGGAACCCTGGTTCACAAACTTACCTCAGCGACCACCTGTACGCTCATTTCCCCATCTGGAAAAGGGTAGTAAAAACAAAACCAATTAAACAAAAACATGAGAGTTTTGTGGGGTTTTTATTAGGTTTAGCTTTGAAATAATTCTAGATTTACAATAAAAATAGTACAAGAAATTCCCATGTGCACTTAACCCAACTTCCTCAAATGCTAAGATTTTATAGCACTTTATCTCATAGTGATATATTTGAGTGCTATGTATATTTTATGCCTATATGATTTATGAATATGCATTTTAATTAATTTATTTATTTTTGATAGTACCAGGGATCAAACTTGGGCCCTTGTGCTTCCAAGGTAGGCACAAAACAACATTAGCTAAATCCCCAGACCACTTTTTTATTTTTTTGAACCACTTAAGAATAAGATGAACACAGATTTTTATTTTTTAATTGCTTGGCATGTATTTTCTAAAAAGAAGTCATCATCTTACTAATCATCACGCATTTATTATTTAGGAAATTAATATTATGATGGTATTATTCATTAATCCACAGATCAACTTTTCCAACAGTGTTATCTCTAACATTTTCAAATATCTCTTTTTATTTGGCTCAGGATCCAATCAAGGGCATGTCACAATTTTTTGGAGCTGTCTCTAATCTCCCTTCTTCTAGAATGTTCCTCAGTCTTGCCCTGCCTTTCAAGACCTTGACATTTTTGAAGGTTACAAGCCACTTGTGCAGTGTGTCCCTCCATGTGGTTCATCTGACACGCTCTCATTATGAGATTCAGGTCCTGTCTCTGTGACAAGGAAAATCTAAGAGTGATCTAGACTCTCTTCCCACACTACAGGAAGAGGGCCCCGGTATGGCTTGTCTGCCCTGCTGCTAGGGATCTTGATCACTTAATTACAGGGTGGCTGCTGAATTTTTCCACTGCAAATTTACCACTCTTTCCTGGATAGTCAGTGAGTAATATGTGGGGAGGTATTTTGAGGTCATGTAAATATCCTGTTTCTCATCAAAACATCACTCTTTACTTCCAGCTTCCATGGATGATCCTTCAGGGTAACAAGTATTATTGTAGTGGCTATTTAATTTTACTGTATTATTGAAAGGATTAAAAGCAAATGTGTTGCTGGGCATGGTGGCTCATGCCTGTAATCCCAGCAGGGAGGCAGAGACAGGAGGATTGCTGAGTTCGAGGCTTGCCTGGGCTACATAGTGAGCTCAGAGCCAGCCTGAACTACAAAGCGAGACCCTGTCTCAAAAAAAAAAAAAAAAAAAAAAAAAGCAAATGTGTCCAAGGCTTCTAAGCCTGCTGGTGTTATTTTAAAAATATATCTCAAAGAAACAATATAAGACATGAACAAGGTTTAAGAACCAAAACTGTTTATTGCAATGCTTCTTAGAACAAAACTTGCTCATAACTGCAGTTAAGCAATGGAGCAAACCAGGATCAAGAAATAGGAGGCGGTCATTTAAAACAATGCTTTTGAGGACATTTCATCAGCTGATGCTAATTAATAAAATGTAAGCTAGAAAACTTCATTTGGTTAACGTGAGATCCCGGGCTGGATCAATGGAAGAGCTGGCAAAATTCAAAGGTGAAATGTCATTTAGCTAATGTACCAATATTAATTTATTGGTTTTAATATGTACACTGTGGTATTATAAGAAATTAATATGGGAAAACTGAGTGAAAGATATGAGAACTCTTTGTGACTTTTGTGTAAAGTTAAAATTACTTTAAAATTAAAAGCCCACTAAAAATCAACTTGAGGGTAAGGGAAATGTCCGTGATGATGTTTTTATGGATGTGTGTGTCAAGGACGTACACATTAAATAAGCAGTTGGTTGTGTGTTACACTTTAATGAAGCACTCTCTATAACACCTGTGGATGACAAGCTTCTAATTGTGTATATGTGTAGGAAAAAGAAATCGGGTGCGAACATATGCAGATGTGAATGGGTGTTGGTAAGTGGCCAAATTGAAGTTTTAATTTTTATTCTATTCTAATTTTTATTTTTATAATTTTTCCTACTTGCCGGATTCCTGATAATGGACCCGCCAGGCTTGAACAAATGGGGAAAGCACAATGGGAAACAGGTGATCTGTAAAAACGTGGCGTTGCCTGTGTCTGCAGAGCGCGGGCTCAGGTGAGTGTGAGCACCGGCCTCTGTCCCGTGCACACTCGGTGTGAGTAAATAAACCTGAAAGAAGAAGAAAACCCCTCCCAGCTCGGCCCTCCTGGCCCTGGGTGTGAAGGGCCCTGAGACCGACGTGCAGAGATCGGGATCCTGGCACGGGCGTCTCGGATTTTCCTGTGAGCCCTGCAGTGGAGTTGATCTCGAGGCTGTGCAGACGAAGATCCCAGGTTGTGGCAGCCGTGACTCTGCCTTGGGGGCCCTGGGTGGAGCTGTGGGTGTTTCTCAGGCGCGTGGGGCAAATGGGACTGGGCTGGTGAGGGCGGAGGCCCCGGGGTGCCTACCTGAGGCGTTGCAGGGTTGGGCCAGGTGTAGACCCCCGTAATCTGCCCCGTAACTATGTGCTTGAGAAGGACTGAGCTTCCCAGCTCGGCATCCAACGCCGGCCGCAGCGCGGGAGGATGGCTCTGGGAGTCCGAGGTGAGCGTTTCCCTTCCCGCGTCTCCCAGTCACAGGAGGACTTGGAACAAAATGTGCTCCCTTGTGGGCCAGGCTTGGAACAGGCCTCTGAGGTCTGTCCCAGTTCTGGGGCTTCCGGTGGCCGCTAGAGACAGACGCCTACGAAAGGCCTGGGGTGGTACGAAGGGCCAGGGGCAAAAGGGAAGCTGCCTGGCGGCCTGCAGAAGGGACAGAGGCAAGGGGACTGGTGACTTTTCCAAGGTGCTAGCTTCACATTCTGGATACCTGTTCCTGGAGAGGGGACAGGCTTGCAGGAAGGAGCGATATCCCTCTCTGTCCCCTGGCAGGCTGTGCCCTAATGAGGAGGCAGCTCTGGAGAGGGCCGGGTTGGGAGGTAATTCAGCCCGGTGACAGGCGTCCTGGGGCCCCAGCTCTCCTGGCTCCCGTGTCTGCACTTGGCTGGCATGTGGGGACCTCCAGGGAGTCCCCAGAAAGTCGCTCTGAGGAGGGGCATCCCCCCTGTGCACTCACTAGGGAAGAGTAGCCACCAAAAACCTTCCTGCGGCCCTGCGCTTCATAAGCATGGGCGGAAGTAGAGGATAGGTAGGGGCTTCTTGGCCATACGGTGGCTGAGGCGGGCCAGCAGCGTGGTCCTAAATGACCCTCGCCATGGTCTTGTGGGCTGCAGACCAGCAGAGGCCTTTGCGTACAGCCAAGGGTGAGAAAAGGGCCCAGACTGGGAGGCTGGGGGGGGGGGGGCTGCCTGGAAGGGGGCAGGGCTGGCCTCGGGAGATGGAAGTGAAGGTGCTGACTGGCCCAGGAAGCAGCACTTGCTCCATGAAGTCCAGGAATCGGGGCAGATGGAGGAGGCCTGCGTGCTATCCTCCCTCAAAGCTGTGGCTCACCCGGCGTGGCTGCAGACTCAGAAATGTACATCCTAAGCGGCCGAGACTGAGGGTGGACCCAGCCAGCAGGGTACCGGGGAGGCAGGAAACTCCTGCTCATTGTTATTAGCAGCTGCGGGCTTCAGACAGTCCTGCCTGCCTGTCCGATGGCCTGAGGCTTACTGGATGTGAGGGGCCTCTTTTGAAGGCCTGCAGAATCGGGGGTACAAAATGGGTGCCTAGGCTCGGAAAGGGGCCTGGTAGGGAGGGGCTGATAGTCAAACCTCATTGCCTTTGGACCGCAGATCTCCTGGCGTGCAGGACATCCCTTTGACCACACACTTGTCCGTGGCTGGTACCTGCCCACAGAAGTGTGATCTGGAATTAAAGCTCATCAGCCGGCCCCACCCCCCAGGTCGTAGGTTTCAGGTGGGCCCCAGGGTTTGCACTGCAAGTTTCCAGGCAGGCCTGGCGTGGGGTCCATCTCCTCCTTCAAGTTGAAGGACCTCAAGATGTCCGCAGTATCCTAGCACTTAGGAGGCTGAGGCAGGAGGGTTGTGAGCTCAAGGCCAGCCGGGCCCCTTAATGGAACTCCACAAATAAATACATGAATGAAGGAACGAAGGCAACAGCAGAGCATAAACCAAGTCCACATCCTTCTGAGGGCGGAACTGGGAGTGACTGTGTGGGTCCCGCGCCCGCGGAGCGGCCCTGTTCCGGCTGACTCCGGGGGCAGCGCTCAGACCCACCGCTCAGCACCAGAGAGGAACAGGGCATGATGGGTGGGCCAGCACCCAGAGAGCACAGCGCTCTTTCCGTTCATGCTCCCCAGACTCACTGCAGCAGCGTGCAGCTCAAGGCTCCGCGCCCCCTCCTGACGGGCTTTGCTGTGCCGTCCCCACTCGGCGGGGGGGGGGGGGGGGTGACCCCGAGGATCGGCATGAACGGTGCTGCGAGAGGCGGCAGGCAGCCCGTGGGCGTCCTCCTGTGCAGGGGCGCACCGTCGGCCTCTCGTTTCTTCTCCAAAATTGTGCTCTGTGTACCTAGGACCAGCCTGCGCCTCCACACTGCCTGCTGTAGAGAAACGGAAAGAATGACAGTCCCTGGCACAGAAATGCCCAGACAGCGTGGGAGTCAGTGACCTGTCTGACGGGGTCCCTGGCGCGGGCCGTGTGTAGCGGGATCCCGCAAGCGTGGGGGCAGCTCTGGCCTCAACACCCCGCCGTCGGGTGTCCATCTGCTCCCTTCTGTTCAAGCTTGGCTCAGAGCCCCAGGTTTTGGGGAGCGAGGATCCCCCTTCTGACCTTTGTGGAGCTTCCCATGGTATCTCTTATTCCCTCATTCCTCAGGCTCCCGTCCCCTGTGGCAGGCTTAACAGGAAGCTTCGATCAGGCTGCTGTGTCCTGCTTAGGTGACAGTAGCCGGTTGCATTGGAAATAAAATCTACACTCGTAGCTGAGTATGCTGACACTGGTAAACACTAGAGGAGGCTGAGGCAGAAAGATTGCCAGTTTGAACCCAGCCTAGGCAACGTAGCCAAACTTTGTTCCAAAATAAAGGCTGTTGGGGCCGGGGATTTAGCTCAAGTGGTACCACACCTACCTTGAAAACACAAGGGCCAGAGTTCAGTCCCTGGTTCTGCAAAAACCAAACCAAAACAAAACAAAAAAATTAAGAAAATAAAGGCTGGAGAAGTAGGCCCTGGATTCAGTTTCTACACCTCACACACTAAACCACATGGCCCCAGGAGCCTCCATTTTGCTGACCCCTGTCTGTGCAATTTGGCTCCTTTCCTTCAGCCACACCAATCGTCTTGAGGCTTTGTACACTGGCCGTGCCACCCTTCCTCTGGGCATTGGCCTCAGCACCCTGCCCAGCAGGACTTCACTCTGACCTGTGACAGTCATTCCACCGCCAGCCCCTGAGGGAAGTTCCAGGCTCCGCCGTGTGAAGTGCTCCCCTGTCAGATGGACCCCTGTTTTCCTGGGAGGGCTCAGCAGGACCTGGGACTCCCGGTGGTTCATTTGCTAGCGTGTCTATAAGCTCCTCCGCTCTGACTCCGTCCCTGACACCTAGAGCAGCCGCGGGAGCCTAGTTCGTGCGCAGTTAATGCTTCTTCCAAGTGGATGCTGCTCTTCTGTTGCCCTCGTCAAACGGGCATTTCCTTGGGTTCCCCATCCCCAGCTCTGGCCCTTCGGGGTCCAGCTGGCTGGCCTTTGCGTGCACCCCCCTCATTCTCTCCGGCCTCGGCCTGAGCGGTGCGTCCCTCCGGGGCCACTGCCGCTACCTCGCTGGGCTCCTCGCTGCGGCCTTTCCTCTTCCAGTCCAGGCTCCGCCGAGCCCCGAGGGCCCGGTTTTCCCACTTGAGCTCAGCAGCCGTCTGGGGCCGGGCGGGTTGAGGGCGGAGGAGCCGCTTCCCTGTGCTCTCCGCGTGGGGTGCCGGCGGCCGCCCCTCCTCGGCCGTGGCCAGGGCGGCGCAGGGACCCAGACTGGCACCTGCGGCTGCCTCCTGGGGAGCGGTGGGGTGAGGTCGGTGCTCAGCCCGAGCCTGGCGCCCTGGGATGGAGAGCCGGGCAAGGGGAGCGCAGGGCAGAGCGGACGCCGGCTCCGGTTCCACGACCAGCGAGGCCCCCCGCCCCCCACTTCCTAGGATGGAGTCGGTTGCCTTTTCCCGGGCTCCGCGTCCTGCTTATAACGTGCAGAGAACGCGAAGTGTGCGGCTTACGGCGCTGTGGTGGAGCCACGCTTTTCCTTTCTGCCGCTCTTTTGTTGTTGTTGTTGTTGTTTGGGTTTTTTTTTGAGACAGGGTCTCGCTTTGTAGTTCAGGCTGGCTCTGAGCTCACTCTGTAGCCCAGGCAAGCTTCGAACTCAGCAATGCTCCTGTCTCTGCCTCCCGAGTGCTGGGATGACAGTCGTGAGCCACCACGCCCGACATTGTGGTATGTGGTATTGATGACTGGTGAGCGTAAGTTTCCACGCCCAGCATTGTATGTGGTTACTGGCGATCGAACTCAGGACCTTGTGCTTGCGAGGCAGGCGCTGGAACCACTGAGCTAACCCTCCGGCCCTCCTTTCTGCCGCTCTTACTCCTGCCTCCGTTTACCGTGTGCGCCGCAGGTATATCCTGCGGACGGAAGACGGTGAGTCTGTGGACGCGGGTGGGTGCTGAGCCCGATTGCTGGCTCCAGGCGCTGCCTGCACCCAGGTCAGAGGTCTAGGGAGGTGCCGTTTGTAGGATCCTGTCACTTGGCGCAGCAGCTGCCAGCCGCACATGGCTTTCAAGGACTCGACGTGGCCGATGTGACCAAGGAGCCAGCAGGGCTTGCATTTTACTTGAGGTTAAAACCTCTGATTTTAAGCTTGGATCCTTGGCTGAGTTACTGGAAAGCCTGCGCATTTGTTTGAAATGTTCTGGATGTGCGAATCTGCTTTTCGCCAATGAGGTTTTGCATTTGGTTTAAGATGTGCTGTGAGTATGAAATGCAGGCCGGATTTCCCCACGGTCCTCCGTGCAAACTATTTTGTCAATTATTATAGTGCATCACAGTGATGTCCCTTTGACATATTGGACTAAATAGGCAGAGTATTAACGTTCACCTGTTTCTCTTTCCACTGATGCGCATTTGGGGAAATGGTTTGTGTGGATTTCCTCAGGGCAGCTCTGCTTGGGGAGTCTATCCTGGTACCACTGCTATATTTAGACTGGGCTTATTTGCTAGCTAAAAATGATCACAAAGTTCTCTCGTGCATTTGCATTATCCTTTTTTAAAAATTTTTTTGGTGAAGTCAGATAATTTTCCCAGTTTTCCAGCTTATAATTCTGGGAAATGTTTATGTCTTATGATTCTGAGAATTGTTTGTCTATTTTTCTCTTAAACACTTGTTTTTCTCATGTTGCTTATAGATGCTTTTACTATATTATGTGTGTCACAGGTTCTGCTTTAGACTGTCTTACTTTAAGTTTGCTATTTATTTGATGTAATGACGTTGACAGTTCTTATGCATCCAGGAGCCATGTTGTTTCATGGTTTCCTCTTTACAGCTATTCTGTTCAGGCTTTGAGAATGTGCTAGGGGTGCCCCAACCTAGGAGAAACTGCTTTTAAAAATAACAGCTTTATATTTTAAATGAGTTTTTAATTGCTCAGAGTGCAGCACACTTTGTCTTAGTTTTTCAAAGACTATGAGACTAAAGTT
>PVIC010050792.1:0-12683 GCA_004025085.1 Thryonomys swinderianus
GATACACAGCTGTTGTCCAAATATGGGTTAGCAGTGGACATAGATGAAGATCAGAGTAAATCTGGATCATTCTTCTGGGTGCTGGAGAGTAGGAATTCTTTTTAAATCATTCTTTTACATTTACTTTGAGTCTCTTTGATTGTGTCCCCTCCTATTGTAATCATGAGTAGAAAGCCATAGAGAGCAGAATTACCCCAAGTTTAGACAGTTTTATTCAGAACATGAGTCCTGCAGGCAGGTTTTGTCTTAGTTTGGGACACATAGTCACACTTTTGCCTCTAGCATCCTTGATAGAGCCTGAACCCAGAATATGTCTGCTCGGCTTTCAGATATAGATGGTAAAAATTCCTAGTCTGCCAAGGAATTTTATTTGCTACTAAATTCTAACTGTCTGTGTATATGACTTTGTTGTATTACGATTTTAATAGTGCAAATATGGGTCAAGGCTTCTTTGTTGATGAAATATTAAATCACCCTTTGGCTTTTTTTTTTTTACATCTGACAGTTTCTTTCTACTTAATCTTTAAAAGCGGAAGTTCATGAGCTTTTCATTTTGTGGAGTAGTTGGATTTCATTCATATTCAGACTCTTTGAAACCTGCCAACCATATAAAAACAGTTGCCAATATGGGAGAACTCTTCCTTGTGTTGTGATTAAAGGGTTTCACTGTTTAAAAGTGAACTTTAAATAAATATGTATCCTCCCCCATTAAAAAAGGACCACGTGCCTGTTTGCCCCAGGTGGCTTTCTATAAGAATGAGGCTCACAGCAGACTTATTTCATGATATTCACAGTTATTTTTTCAAATTCTGTCTGTGTACCATGTTCAAAACAGTATTTTTTGATGAAGGGGATTTGAGCTGAACTCAATGAAATGAAGCAATGATCCATGTAGTTTTTGGGGGGAAATGGGAGGCTTTCCAACTTTTGCCTTCTCAGGTTTGTGGGAATGTCATTAATAAAGGTCATAGGATCACTAAGAAGTAGGTTTTATGTTGCTCTAAAGACTTGGTCTCAATCCAGAATGCAATCAGAAGCATAAACTATTAGAGCAAGAGACCAAAGGAGTCATCTGATCCACTTCCTAATTTGAAAGAGGATGTACCTAAGATTTAGATAAGTTAATTGATTTGTTTTAAATGACAATGAGAAATAATGGTAAAATAGCAGTTGGAATCCTGATCTCTCTAGTTTTCTGTGCTGGACTGCATTTTCTGAGTTTCCAGATAGAAATGAGGAGGACACCTTGACCCTTTTAAGATTTTTTTTTAAAAATGTAATAGTTCCTTATTTTGGCCTTCTTTAGGAATTTGTTGATACTGAGTTTTCAAATAACCTTTTTACCTCCCGAAACAGTCTATCTCATCATTCAGAGACCTGTTTGTAGTGGTTTGTACAAGAAGACATCTCAATTTTACTTTTTCCTATACAGTAAAATATCTTTAACGTTAAAAACCTGATAATAAGTGCCAGGCGTGGTGGCTCACGCCTGTAATCCCAGCACTCGGGAGGCAGAGGCAGGAGGATTGCTGAGTTCAAGGCTTGCCTGGGCTACATAGTGAGCTCAGGGCCAGCCTGAACTACAAAGTGAGACCCTGTCTCAAAAAAAAAAAAAAAAAAAAAAAAACCTGATAATCACAAATATCTTTGTGTGTGTGTACATTTACAAATAAACAAAAATGTCCCTGTGCAAAGCCTCAGATAGCATAAAGTCACTGATTTCATTCAATTTTGCTTTATTGCCCCAGTGGAGTCCTGAGAAATCTGACAGCACATCAGAAAATGGCTTGATAATGCATGTTTCCAGAAAACATGGTGAATCTTAAACTCATATGTGTTAGGTTAGGGAGTGCAGAAGTATCTGCATTTCATGGGGTGCAAATTCATGGCACATTGTTTACAATTTACTGTGCAGTAATAGAATTTTATTGTAGCTACTATACTGTTAGTATTCTGAACTTGTAAGGTATGTCATTATTTAATATTTTGGAGACAACTTGAACATTTAAATTGCAGCTATTGAAGATAAGTGCGAATTTGTATGTCATCATGCACAATGTATGCACAATGTTGGAAAATAAATTGTTTTCTTGCTATGCAGATACTTTTTTAAATCTTCTGTTTTACAAGTATCTCTTTGTATACTAACCATTCTTCTTTAATAGGTCTATGGTTAAATGCTCTAAGTGAATATAATACTTTCTTAAAGTATACAAAGTAACATGCTAAAATATTTGAAAGCCTTATTGTGGCTCTAAAAAAAAAAATTGGCTTTTTATGGTTCCCTCCTGGATTTGAACCATACCTGATTAGATTAGTCTTCATGCCTTGATTGTAATTTATCCTTAAGAAAACTGAGTGTCTGTAAACTATTTATTAAAATTGAAGATGCACTATACTAACTTAGATTTTTTAATATTTAAGGGGGAATATGTATGTAAGTGAATGATAATACATTATCAACATGAAGTGTTTTCATTAAAGAAAGCACATTGTGTTCCGATCTCACACACACACACATACACACACACACACAATTTAGCAACAGTTTTCCCCACAAGTGAAATGCATTTGGAGTGTCCTAAATTTTTGTATCCGTTCCCTTTTCACTGTCCTCCAGCTAGTGGTTAATGGTGCTCTCAGAGGCAGGCCTGAGTAAGCTATTAAGCTCTAAAAGGGAAAGTGGCTGAAGAGTATATTAAAATACACATGATTGAAACGAAAATGTTTACTTTTTTAAAACATAAGATTACTAATAGAATGCCAGAATTAAAGGTCAGTTTGGGAATGAGCTCTCACAACATGAATTTTATGAACAAGCCTCAGACATGCCAGCAAAGAAAATCAACAGTGGATCAGTGTAGCTCTCTTACAGAAATAGTTTCATGTGCTTATAAAAATAAGGAGAATAAAAAAAAATAAGGAGAATATATGAACTTTATTGTGCTCCACTCTTTGGATACTTAGATTTTGTTTTTTTTAAAGTATATCCTGTTTAAAAAGGAGAAAGGAAATGAGAAGTGTTTTAAAAAGGAAAATAAAATGGAAAACTATGGGAAAAGTAGGAAAGTGATGGGATTTGCATGAAAAATGCAATTGCATTGAATAGAAGAGAAAATGATGTGGAACGGCCTTTCTTTTTGTTCTTGGGATCAAAGTCTTTATTCCTGCAGATTGCTGGAGTCCTTTTGGTCACTAAGCTCCCTTGAACAACATCTAAAATGAAATTAAGTTAAATTTTATTATTATAAGCTATCTCTTTTCTGAGCATGTTTTTAATGTATTTATTTTTCTTTAAATATCTAAGAAATTATATGGGTAGCTAATTCTCAAAGAACTCCTGAAGTTTACCTCTTTCCTTTTTCAAAAATCAGAGGAAACAGGTTCTTATTTACTTTCATGACTTCTTTTATTATGACATTTGACAGACGAAACCAAGGAATGAGAGGAAAAAAAAAAACCCTCAGAGGCTCTTTTATGTTCTCAGCTGACACAAAAGTATCTCACTTACAGGAATTTTTTTCTTCCTATATTTATGTGTCCAACACCTGACTGAAGTCAGCCAATGTGGGAAATGTGCGTTTAGAAGTTTTGTTGTGGTTGCTGTTGTTGTTGTTTTTCTTCCCCAAGGAAAGAAAGGTTTGAGGTGCCTGTGCAGGTGATCGCCAAGGTGGGGTTTTTTTTTTTTAAATAGTGAATCTCTGAGTTTTAAAAATCAGCAACATCCAGTCCTTGTGTCACTAACAGAATAAAAACTTCCCCAAAGTCAGGGATACGCACTGTGACCCTTAGTAACAGTGACCAGCAGCTGTGGAGGTGAGGGAGGGAAGGAGTTTGGAATATGAAGATTCCAAACCGAAGTGTGCGGACCTGGGTCAGTGTGCTGTGAGTTACAAACATGGGAGAAATCAGACGGCCCCTGCTACGAGCACCACACAGTGTACCTTGCTACTGTGTCTGCCCAAAAGCTTGTAGGGTTGAAGATTATGAGATTGGAAGGAGGGAGCAAGGCATTGCCTGCCTGACGTAATCTACCTCATTGCCATGATGATAAAACATGTGTTAGCAAAGTCTGGCTCAAGGTGACGAGCTCGTGTTTAACAGTGACATTCCACAGATGTTGTCCTTCTGGGAGAAACTTGGGTAGTTAGCATGGAGCATGCAGATGTTTTTTTTTATATCATAGTCTTTAATACCATAGTCTATTTTAAGAAAAGTAAACAAGTAAGATTGCAGTCCCACGTTATCTGTTTCAAAGACAGATGCTCAAATTAAATGTTGGATTAAAAAAAAGGAATTCCACGTACTGACGAAGTTTGTATACATTTCAATAAAGGCAAGGATTTGTAATTTTACATGTTTGATCATGCACATCTCATGTCTCTTTGACACTACTTATGACAATATTCTTTTGTTGTTTTCTGTACAACCTTTTTTTTGACATTCAAAAAAATTGTAAAGAATCATTTTATTTTAGCATTCACAAAATCTTCAAATTTTGCATCACTGTTAAGAATTAGGAATATTTTCAGGTGAAGAAGGTGGTATCTGTAAAGTACATAGTCATGTTAATTCACATACTATAATACTAATATTCTATTCACTGTAGGAAATAAAGATGGTGCGAAATTTTTATATAAGTGGAAGAACTATCAATGCGCATTCAAATCAGTCTTAATATTTGTGGCTGTGATCTTCCCTGCTCATCTTCCGGTGAACTTTGCTGACAGGTCTCCATGCATATGTGCAGAAGTGGAAGTGTTGGATCAAACACATGTTTCCAAACATTTGTGAAGAAATGGGTATTTGCCAGGCTTGGTGGCTCATGCCTTAATCCCAGCACCCGGGAGGCAGAGGCAGGAGGGTTGCTGAGTTCCAGGCTTGCCTGGGCTACATAGTGAGTTCAGGGCCAGTCTGAACTACAAAGCGAGACCCTGTCTGGGGAAAAAAAAAAAGAAAGAAAGAAAGAAATGGATTCTTCTATCTCATCAGCAGTTGTATTACTTCTGCTTGCTCTGAACCACCAGGACCAGTTGACATTTTCAGACATTCTGGTTGTTCCACAACTGGCGGCCATTATGTTACTATAATTTAAATTTGGAATTGTTGGCTTTCCTGTTAGCTTGAATGGCATGTGTGTTTTTAGGTCTTTTGGATTTTGTCTTTTGTGATGTGCCTGTTCACATCTTTTATCTCATTTTCTTTTTTACTTTGTGTAGCCTATGGCTTTTAATTGATTTTTTTCTAGTTCACTTTGTATTCTGAATATAAATCCTTTATCCATTTTTCATGTTGCAAATATCTTTTTCTTTTCTGTTGCATCTTTTCATTTTATGTTGTCTTTGATGACTGCATTAAAGAGGAAAAAGTCATTCATTTTAAAGTACTTTTTGTTAAAAGGCTTTTTGTTTAAAGGTTTTTTCCAAGATGATAAAGACTTTCTCTTATGTTTCTCTGTTATCATTTTAATGGTTTGCAAGGTTGTTTTGTTTGTACGCTTTTATTTTTAATAACGTAGTCCATAATTCACCAGATGCAACTTTCTGCTTAGTGTGATTGTTACATACTATTTTTTTCCATATGGATACATATTTATCCTATTACTAGAGAAGCTTGATAATTCCTTGAGTAACTTATGTGCTAAATAGCATAACTACAGTGGGGGCTGGGGATGTGGCTCAGGGCACTGTGCCTGCCTGACAAGTGCAAAGTCCTCAATTTGATTTCCACTATTGAAAAAGTTAAAAAAATAATATATCTACATATGCCTTGATCTGTTTGGACTCTCCATTTGCTTTTTTTAGTCCCATGTTTCTATTTGTGCCTATACTAAGTCATCATATCTACTGTAACTTTATAACATTTTAGTATCTTATAGAGTATGTGCTTTAATCTTGTGAATATATTTGAAGATCTTGGCTCTTAGATGTGCATAAAAATATTTGAATTAAATGACCAACCATCTATAAAAATTCTGTTTTGTGTTGGGCATGGTGGCTCATGCCTGTAATCCCAGCACTCAGGAGGCAGAGGCAGGAGGATTGCTGAGTTCGAGGCTTGCCTGGGCTACATAGTGAGCTCAGGGCCAGCCTGAACTACAAAGCGAGACCCTATCTCAAGAAAAAGAAGAAAAAAGAAAAAAAAATCTGTTTTGCAATTGTGTTGTCAGTCTACATATTAGGAGACTGCATCTCCATAAAATATTTTTCTACTCTGTGAAAATACTATGTGTTTGGACTTATTTAGTTTAGTTTTTTTTTTTTTTTTTTTGAGACAGGGTCCTGCTTTGCAGTTCAGGCTGCCCTGGGCTCTCTATGTAGCCCAGGTAAACCTTGAACTCAGCAATCCTCCTGTCTCTGCATCCCAAGTGCTGGGATTACAGACATGAGCCACCACGCCTGACACTGTGGTATGTGGTATTATTGATTGCAGGTGGGTGTGAGTAACCACGCCTAGCATTGTATGTGGTTATGGGATCGAACTCAGGACCTTGCACTTGTGAGGCAGGTGCCAGAATCACTGAGCTAAATCTCCAGCCCCCTTATTTAGTTCTTTAATATCACTCAGCAAAGTATAAAAGTTTCACAGCAGTTTTGTAGATATTATGACCGATTTGACAATATTATGAATGACATTCAAAATGATTTCCATTGGCTTATTGCTGGTACCTGAAAATTCAGTTCAAATGAATAGTCCAGACTAGTCTAAAACACTCAGCAATCCTTATGCCTCTGCCTCTAGAGTTCTGGGATTACAGGCATGAGGCAATTGTAGTCCTGGGCATTGAACTCTGGACCTTGTGCTTGCCAGGCAGATGGCAGAACCTCTGAGGTAAATCCCAAGCCCCAATGATTCTGATTCTTATAACACTACTAAAGTCATGCTGACTCAAATATTTTAACTGTAAATTATTGGATATTTTGTTAGAACCTGTCATATTGCCTTCCTTAAAATTTATATATTTTATTTTCTCATCTTACTAATCCCAGATTCTTGTTCAGAAGAAGTCTTGCTCCCAATGTCAAAGGGAATACTTTCAAAATTAAATATTATATTTTTGGTTCTTTGTATGTTCTTCTAATTTCAAGGAATTTCCTTTTTAGAATCTCCTCACATATTTATTATTAATTTTGTACATTAGCAAGTGTTTTGTCTGTATATTCATGTGATTTTATTTCCTTTTAAGATTATAGGATGGCTAACTACAAAGATATATTGTATAAATCCAAAGTAGTTATATGTTTGTTTCATTTTATCCATATCTGTGAGTTCATAAATCTGCTAAATGTTTTGTTACTTGTATTTGCAGGTGACATGAATCTAAAACTTGTTTTTTTTTTTCTATTAGGCTTTCACATCTAAGTCTGTCATCTTCATTATGAAAGATGATAATAATGTTTTGCAGGGAACCTCAATATGGTTATGCCTGAAATAGGTTGCAAGCAGTGCAGGGTATAGACAACCCCACAATTGGCTTGTTTACAGATGTGGATCTAGCCAAAGCCTACATGCCCAGGTCAGCTGAACTCACACCCAAATTCTGTTGCTGTAATTAAAACTTTCTTAACTAGAACGATAATATTCTAATATAACCACATGATTTGTCTATTCTGCTCCTGATGTGAGAATGCTTTGTCTTGTTCTTTATGAGCCTTGTCTACACTAATCTCCATACAAATCTCACTACTGTGCCTTTCCTCAAGTAGTCCTGCCCTTCCACATAACTCACCTTTAGCCCAACTGACTACCAATAGAGGTCAGTGGCTTGGACGGGTCAGTGCCTTTGTAGCTTGGACTGCATTGGTGATTCTGAGCCTCTGCTCTTTGCTGTCTTAGTTTTCTTTTAGCTCCCGGCACCCTAGGCCTGGCTTGTATACCAAACAGGAAACTGGAGCCTACTGCAGAAGCTTCCAGTGATGTCTCAGGCATTTGTAGTGATGGTGTAATTATTATATTGATTGGTCACTATGCCAGAAATATTAAAGAATTATCTAATGGTCATAAGAAATTCAGACTTTGTACTTGTTGAATCAGTTTTGCTAAGTTACTTGTCTACAGATTTGTTCATTTGTAAAAATATCAAGTATGTTGGCACAGCTATCCATAACAATTCATGATTTTGCTATTCATCTCTAGGTCATCTATCTCTTCATAAGAGAAACATAGTTTTAAAGATTAGACCATTTCAGAAGAGGCCTCCACTTCATGTGTCGTTTTCTAGGATTTTCTAAAACTATTTGAATGCAAACTACATGATACTGACATGACAATAGACATATCAACACACACTGAAATTTATTCCACCTTATCCTAAACTAATCGTTGCTAAGGATTGAGGAATTTCTATGAATTGGTTCAGATAATGGAGAGTTGGTTTCTTCCTTGGTGACTTTGCCATAAATACGTTGGCAATTTGTTTACCAATAAAAGACGGATATTAGAGTTGAATTTAATTAGATAACATTCTATAGGAGGAAAGGTGAGAAGAAAGGAGAGAGGAAAAAGAAGGCAGAGAGGAAAAGAGAGACAAAGAGGTAGGGGAAGCACATTAATTTTTTCAAAACTGATTTGAATTGAAATTCCTAGTAACTGAAAAGCTCCTATTTCAAGAAAATGTGTTGATTCTTTGTTATTCTGTTTATAATTTATTTGCATGTATGACTTGAGATTACAGTGATGATTTTGGTTTTTAAATCCAATTGGATTTAAAACAATGCTTGAAGAATGATTTTGATATTTTCAAGAAATATATCTTATCTCTACCTGATTGAATTTGAATGTGCATTGATACTAACACAAACCATTTGTTTCTTTAAGTTAATGCAATTATATTCTAGCCACTATAAGAGGCCACATACACAATGGTTAGTATAATATAGTAACTTATTTCTCCAAGTTTATGTGATATAGATTGGTGGTCAGTTACCCAAGATGATGAGTGTATAAACTTGAGAGATCAGAATGGATGGAGTGTACACCCCTTTTAATGCAAACCATTGAGATGACTTACTTATTTAGTGATATGACTACAGAATCAGAAGGGAGTCTGCAGTGTAGTTGATTTCCATGTGTAGAGCATTTCTGTAATTGCAGAGGAAAATTTATTTTTAGTAGATGATTTATAGTCTGCTGTACTGTCAGTCATGGTTTAAAGTCAGTATATATGTCAGAAAGAGAAAGAAATGTAATAAATCTTCTGAATAGAATTTTATATTTCCAAGTTTTCTGTGACACACAAGGTTTCTGATATAAGAAAAATAATGTTTCATAGTTTTAAAAAAGCTACTACTTTTATACTTCAGTAAAAATCATGTCCAATTAGTGTATAAAACATTTCATAATCCAGGTTCTTTCAAATCTTGTATATATTCTTGGCTTTGATAGTGACACCAGCATTTCATTGCTAGGTGGTCTCTGTTCATTTGATGGATGCAGGAAACACTTCAATTTTCAGAAAATTACTATTTAACTACCAAACATTCCTTTGTAAATGTTAAATCAATCGAGAGCTTTTCTGGCTGTTGTTGCTCTTGTTTGTTTTGGGGATATTGGTTTATAAGAATGTATTCTAGTTCTCTAATGTGGTGAGAATAATTTGACAGATCGTAGGAAAAGTAGAAACTAGGTAAAATGCATTACTGAATGAATAATGTTCTTATTTGCATTCCCTGTTACTTTGTAAAATTGTAACACATGAAATCAAAATACCATTTTCTCAATTGAATTCTTTATTGGTACATTTTATATACAGCTCACAATCAAACACAACATGGGTGAATTTGTACCAGTATATGATACAAGTTAATTCTCATTTTTACCCACATGCCTACCCACCCACAATTCCCCACCTCTTATATACATGCTTTTTCATCTTCTTTCTGAATCATATTTATTCTTTCCCCTCATTATATTGCCACACCGAATTCTCTTTGGATCTTTCTTAGTTTACAAAAACTATCATACATTCTACACTTGATCTTAGCCAAAAGGCCGAGAAGCGATTATCATACATTCTAGAAATCATTTATATCTACAGGTTCTCATACCAAAGAAAAGGTCCAGTATTTGCATATCTGTGATCCATTTATTTCACTTATTAGTGTGTCCTCAAGGTGTACCCATTTGCACATAAATAAATGAAACTTGTCATTCTTTATGGCAGAGTAATACTCAATTTTTTTTTTTTTTTTGAGACAGGGTCTCGCTTTGTAGTTCAGGCTGGCTCTGAGCTCACTATGTAGTCCAGGCAAGCCTTGGACTCAGCAATCCTCCTGCCTCTGCCTCCCGAGTGCTGGGATTACAGGCGTGAGCCACCACGCCCGACACTGTGGTATGTGGTATTGATGGCTGGTGGGTGTGAGTCTCCACGCTCAGCACTGTATGTGGTTTCTGGGGATCGAACTCAGGACCTTGCGCTTGCCAGGCAGGCGCTGGAACCACTGAGCTAACCCTCCGGCCCAGTAATACTCAATTTTATAAAATAAAAACCCCCACATCTTCTTTATCCAGTCTCCAGCTGATGGGCATTTGGGTTGTTTCCAAGATTGGGCTATCACAAACTGAGCTGCTAATGAACAAGGGTGTACTTCCAATGTGATTTTTCAAATTCCTTTGAGTATATTCCTAGCAGGGGAAACAGCAGGGTCTCAAAATACCATTTTTAACACTCAAAAATGTTAGAACAACCACAACGAATGTATCATCCCATTTTTGACAAAGTATTACAAGCTGACTTTTGTAATTTATTCCTTTAGGTATATCTGTTACCAATGTTTTCTCACAGTAGGTAGTTGCACAAATTGAAGACTTACTTACATTTTTTTTTAAATCTGTTCTTTTTTTTCGTTTTAGTTTTGGTAGCTGGTAAGAGAGAGGAGTCTAGTTTCATTCTCTTGCTTGTAGATATTCATATCTACTGGAACACTGTTTATTGAAAAGACTGTCCTTTCTCCACGGCCTATTCAGGTTTGTTGAAAATCAGACAGTTGAAGATAGGCAGATATTCTTTGAGGCCTTCTATTCTGATCCATTGGTTTGGTCATCTTAGTTGATGTCAATACCATGGTTTTTGGGGGGAATTTTTTGTTGTTGTTTGTTTGTTTGTTTATTTATTTATTTATTTATTTATTTATTTACTTATTTAGAGACAGGGTCTCGCTTTGTAGTCCAGGCTGGCTCTGAGCTCAATATGTAGCCCAGGCAAAACTCAAACTCAGCAATCCTCCTGTCTCTGCCTCCCGAGTGCTAGGATTACAGGCATGAGCCGCCACACCCAGTTGGCTTGTTTATTTTTGAGACAGAGTCTCACTTTGTAGTTCAGGCTGGTCCTGAGCTCACTCTGTAGCCCAGGCAAGCCTTGAACTCAGCAATCCTCCTGCCTCTGCCTCCTGAGTCCTGGGATGACAGGCATGAATCACCATGCCTGACAATACCATATTCTTTTGATCATTAAATCTTTGTTGAATGTCTTAAAGCTGGTAGCATATACCTCTTGCTTTGTTTGATCTGTTGCTCAAGATTGTTTCGCGTATCCAAGGGTTTGTGACTCCATACAAGTTTTAAGATGTTTTTGTCTATTCTTGTGAAAAGTAGTCATTCATACTTGGCTAGGAATAGCATTAATCTATAGATTGCTTGGGGTATTAAGTATATTTTAATAATATTAATTCTTTGAATGCATGAACATGGGATGTCCTTATTTTTATGCACTCTTTCATTGGTGTCATACTTGACATTGTGTACATCTTTCATATAATTGGTTAAATATTTAATAAGTACTTCCTCTTTGGAAGATGTTATAAATAAGTTTCTTTTATTTCTATTTTGGATAATTTGCTGTTGGCATATATCAAGGTACATTGTTTTTGTTTCCTGACATTGATATAAATTTATTATCTTTTTTATTTTAATTTTTATTAGTACATACACTCAGTACATAATTTCATTTATCATGATGAGTTGGTACATGTGTAGAACACATCCTGATTCACTTTTCATTCTATTATACTCTGTTCCTTCCTTCATCCCCCATCTCTTGATCTTGTTTTCATTTTTTAAATAAATTGAGTTTATTGGTACATTTTAGGAATAAAGTATGATCATTTTCTGTGGCCAAACCTTTCCTCCAGGTGCTTCCACTTATTTTCTCTCTCTCTCCTGACGGACAAAAAGAGGCCATGCCCCTTTAAGAAACCATAGCAACGCAGGATGCAGGTGACGCAGGTAATGTAGGTGACGCAGACCAATCATGCATTACTAAATGCTGCTTCCACCTTTGTGCCTAATCACATCCCACTGTGAGCACTGCACCCACCCTCTCATCCAATCACAACCCAAAGCACCTTGTGTGAATGCCGGTAACCTCCATAGTAATAAAGAGAAGCTCCCCATCAAAGTGGAGTCTGGGTGTTATAATCCCATGTCCCTGCTCACCCTCCCAAGGCTGTCAGATTGCAGAGAAGGCTCAGTAACCAGACCAGGCCAGATTACAATCTTCCTCGTTGGAAATTTGTACCAGTAAATAATACATTTTGTTTCTTATTTTTGCATTGTCTTAACTGCTTTTCAACCTTCCACCCCCTCTATCCCTTTATATACATCCCTTTATATATTTCTTTCTTTCTTTCTTTCTTTCTTTCTTTCTTTCTTTCTTTCTTTCTTTCTTTCTTTCTTTCTTTCTTTCT
>PVIC010050793.1:0-12677 GCA_004025085.1 Thryonomys swinderianus
GATATAATTTTCATATTTCTTCAGAACTGATATCTTTTCATAATACAAAACAGAAACATTTAAGACACTGAGACCAAATGGGAAGAAAGTACCAAGATCTGTAAAAGAAAAAACTGAAAAAAAGAAGAAATGTTAGCATATCAGAGAGGAAAAGTCTACATTATGAAATAGAAGGACAAAATAGATGCCTCCTTATTGTCAACTATTCATAATACAGAAATGCAGAATTTGAAAGAAGAAAAAATAATGGTTGTAGTAAGTTTATGCCTAGTGTTGACAGAGTTGACCAACATCTAACCAACTATCCTATAGTCAAAGAAGGCAAAATATTATTATAAAACATTTATGTATCTTCTGGACCAAACAATATGGAACTCATTTGTTATTTATTCAAAACAAGGGGAGTTAAAAAGTCATTTACAGTTTAAGCTAGGTCTAGTAGACCAAATAACTGAAAAATACAGGATAATTAAAAACCAACTAGGACATCTATCATCAATGTCTTTATCATTACTTTTAGGAGGTAGGTATCATATTGAAATTATACCATCCACAGTACAAAGTGTATTGTTCAAAGAAAGACAATAATGCAAAAAGAATTTAGAAAGGGACTAGATACTACTATCCAGATTGTTACAATGTTTTAAGATATCCCATACAAGGAAACTGAATAAATTTAATAAAACTATCATTTGTATATTTCCTGTTATACTGTCTTATAAAACTGAACAAAAAGTATGCAATTTTTGCTCATCCTGTATTTAAATAATTGGACTTCTAAGGGTTAAGAAAGCCTGATACCTACCAGACAATGCAGAGAAAAGAGAACCAGGATCTACAGTTGGAAACAGTTTTGGTTCTAACACTGAGCAATTATGAACTAATTTTGAAAACCCAAACTCTCTAAGCCTTAGTTTGCCAATATGTTAAATGAAGTTGACATTTACTTCAGTCAATCAGCCTATACACAGAAACTCCCCTCCCCCTCAAATTCTTGGGCATCCTGAGACCTCCAAGTCATGAATGAGAACTGTCACTTCTGGTTCTTGCTCCAGCCTTCTCCAACACTTCCTGGCAGAAACTCCATGTTTCATAAATTCCCTAGACACAGGTTGTGTGCAGGAAGTCACTGTCAGGTGGCTGGAAGGCCCAACCCTAACCTGTCTTTGTGTGCAGTCTTGCGTGGGTGGATGATACCCAGCAGATACCTGATGCACAAGCTCCTGAAGTGCAATAGCAAGGAAGATGATTGTCAGTGGAGGAACTGAATTGCTGCTTTAATGCTTAACAGAATGTGGAGATGTAGTTTGACTTCTCACTAGGAAGGGGTGGAAACCAAGCCTCAGGAAACAAGGTGCCTATCTACAGCCAGGTCCCAGTGACTTACAAGGCTAGAATCAGAATCCCAACTGGGGTGCCATGTCTAACTTCTCTAGCCCTTAGTCATTCTCAGTATTCTTGCTTTCCTTCCAAAATTCCCTCTGAGGGCCATAACTGCATAGATTACGAACTCTGGGAAAGTCCCCACTGGGACACAGCAGCCATCTACACAGAGCCCCTCCTCAGTGTGACTTGTATTCCCCTAAAGAGTTAAGGAGCTCAGGGAGAATCCCACTGGGCCACCTCCACTCTAACCAAGGCTCTGCTCTGCTTGATATTCTATCTGGACCAGCTTCATCCTGGGAACCAGCTCACTAACCTACACCTGCCTCTCTGAACTGAGAACAACAGAGTCCTTGAGCTGGGAGAGATCAGAGGTTCACTGCAGACTGGATTCCTGCAAGAAGCTGCTCCTACAGTCTGGTTAGCCCCACCAGGACCACACCAGTGATCTTCCATCCTGCCAAAGAGACAGAGTTTCAACCAATATGTCGGACAACTAGTACATATGGTGGCAGAGAGGCAACTAGGTCAGGCTAGCTTTGGAGGCCACGTAGTATCTTTCTATTTCTCAAACTCAGTGTCCCCTGAAGGATCCTCCCACCACCACGCAGGCCAACACAGCCAAATGGAATATTAGAATGGGACAAGCCTTCACCTTGATCCCACTCAGGCACTGTGCCAGCCTATCTCCCCACTGAGTATCCCCAAATGCCAACATTCCTGATACCTACCAGCAATCGGACAAGTATATGAGGAAGAGAAGAGGTGTCCTGAAGACCAAGGTCTCACTCACAAGCACTCCTATCTGTTCTGGCACTGAACCCTCAACTGACGACGAGTAGGTTGGTGAGGCAGCAAACTATAAAGCCTGTGTTCAAGGTTTCAAGTCCAGCTCATTGGCTACCCAATGGGTGGCTAAGCAGCTTCCTGCATTTTCTGGGTCTCTGTTCTCTCACACAAAAAACAGGATTAGTAGCATTTTACTTGTTGGTTTTCTCGAGATTGTATAACATCAGTATCTATATCACTCCTGGTGTGTTTTGTTACAACAGGCATTTAAAAACAAGAATAAAAGAAGCCCATAGACAAGCTGTTTATTAATGTAATACATGCATGAAGCAAGTCTGATTGGAACTGTACTGCCAGAAGCTCCATCCAAGGGTGACACAATGGCCCAGAATCTCTTATTTTCAAACTCTAAATTAACGTGTGCTGGTTACAGCCACACATCTCACCATGGTACAGATGTAACAAGGAGACCCTGGGATCTGAGCATGCAAGAGGCAATTTGCCTTAGCTGTCTGGCGGGAGCCTTGAGCAGGTTTGCCACATGACACTGGTCATTCTTAAGAGGTAACACAGGTGAGTGAAAGAGCTGATCATGATAACAGTATTATGACATCCTGATAGATGCTCAGTTAGCAGACAGAGGATCTTCTCTGGGCTGGCGATATTACTTCACATTAAATCAAGTCTCTTACAACACTCTGAGAATGGCTAAAATCTGATGACTAGTCACAATCTTGAAATAGTTCTGAACAATGGTATTTTTATCAAGCAATGGATCAGGAGAGAGACAGAGAGCCATGAGAGAGACAAAGGGAAGGAGAGAACAGGACAAAGAGGTCCAGCTCCCCTCCAGACATGTCCCTGAGAAGCCTCCATGCCCATACATGTCATCAAGGAACAACCACCACCAAAACAATCTCTCACACTTATCAGGAGAAATACTTATAAAATGTATTTATGGAAGGCACAAGGTACCAGGCACTAGGAATACAACAGCAACACAAAGCCACCAATTCACAGAAGCTACTTTCTAGTAAGGGGAGAAAGACAATAATCCACAGACATAATAAATATTACATAACATGACAAAGAATGCAAGTGCCCTGAAACAAATAAACCAAAAAAAAAAAAAAAAACACCGCAAAGTAGAAGAGCTGAGAAGGGGCTACTGGGAGAGAAGAGTGATGCTGGTATATGCCTTGCTTTACCTGCAAGGCTATAGCTCAATAACAGCCCTCAAGTAGGCAGCTGGCTTAGGACATCTAGGAGAAAGGCACTTCGGGAATAGAAAAGAGCCTCTGCCAAGACAGTAAGGTGGCAACATGTTCGTTCACACGTTCCTCCAACCTGCATGCTAAGACAGGCTGGGGCTCAGAGCCTGAAGGAAGAAAGGACAGGAGGTAGGAGGCAGAGAAGTGGCTGGGAGTAGGTCAGGTACAACTTTTCAAACCACCGTCATGACTTTGGATTTTACTCTGTGTAGCCAAAGTCACTGCAGATAAACGTAAACAGGATTACTGGGGCCAAGTACTGAAACAAGACAGACTGCAAGGAGACATGTTACAGAAAACTGCAATAATCTAAGGAAGAGCTGGTGGTGACCCAATCCTTGAAAAAAATGAGGAAATGCTGGATTACAGATAAATCTAAGAGACAGAGAAAACAGAATTTACTAGCAGATTTACCATAAAGTTTAAAAAGTTAAGGTCTCTGGGCTGAGCAGCTGGAAGGCTGTGTTGCTGTCCATGGAGTCTGGGAACTCCGTGGGCAGAGCAGGCTTGCAGCAGATAATCAGACCATTTTTAAGTACTCTGAGTGTGTGATGCCCAAGAGACACCTGGGAGGAGAGCAAGAGACACCAAGCCCAGGAGAGCAAGCAACGGGTGTAAGATGCTGTTGTTCAATACGCATATAAGTCTCTCACATGCTATTAAAAGCTGAGTTTGTGGTAAGCTCACCCAAAACATGTAGACAATGTAGAAAGAAGAGGACCAAACTATTTTCCTACGAAGAAATAAAGAAATGCAGTAGTAACCACTTCTATAGTCCCACATATGTGGGAAGATAAAAAGTCCAATGCCACCAGGAGCAACTCAGTAACACCATTATCTCAAAAGAAAAAGGTGAGAAGGCTGGGAATGTAGTTCAGTGAGAGGCCTTGGGTTCAATCTTCAATACTGTCAGGAAAAAAAAAAGAATAAACAGTTGTAGCTCCATCCATGAAGGCAGCTTGCAATGGCAGCTCAATCCAACAGCAGCCACGGAACTTCTCTGTAGGGGAGGGTCCCAAAACTGCCCAAACCACTGCAGCCACATCACAAATGCATCTGTATCCATCTGGCAGCTCCAATGAGCCGAAGTCCACAGGGAGCATGCTCCAGGCGCTTGGTGAACGGTCACATCCTTCTGCAGTAGGTTTCATCAACTAGGTTATTAATCCAGCTCCAGACCACACTGTCCTCAGGGTATCACTGGGGCAGCGGGAATTCCAGCACAGGCCTTCGGCAGCGGAAGACACCCTCCTGGCACATCAGTATACATCCTGGCTGGGTCACTGTCCTCAGATTAAGGACACTGCTCAGGTTCCCAGTGTATTGCCACAACCATCCACAGGTAATGCCATCAGGCTGGGTTACCAGTGCTCCTGCATCGCCATGCTACCCTCTGGGAGTTAAAAGATATCTATCTACATGCTCACTGTCCCATGGTCCACAGGGTAAAAGCGCCTAACTGGGCACTTGGTCATAACCCAAACAATGCCACTGTCAGTAGAGTATGAGCACCCAAGTAGATTTTCCGTGGAAAGTAACATCCCTGCTGAAGTCCAGAGGGTGAAGACACCTGCACAGACTCCGGTGAGTCATGCAAGCATCTAAAGGTAAGGGCTCCTAGCTGCCTTATCAGCATGCGGCTCCTCCATGTCGCTACCCCAGGGTAAGAATGACCACCCACCTCCTGGGTGTGCAGCACAGCAGCGCTGCCATCCATAAGATAAGGACACCCAGGTAGGTTATCAGGGCTTGGCTCCTCCACACCGCACCTCTCAACACAAGGATATCCACATCAGTCCTCAGGGAGTAGCAGTATCAATGAACCAATTTGCAGAGTAGGGGCAAACAGCTGTGCCTGGCACATCGGGACCTGGCTCATCTGCAGGGGAAAAATGCCCACGCTAGTCCTGGGTTGCCAGTGCTGCTGTGACACAGCCTGTAGAGTTAAAAAGTTCACCTGGGCTTCTAGTATCAGCCACTCAAAGCAACTATCCACAGAATAAGAAGTTCCATCGGGTCGTCAGTGGGCAGCCTCGCTGTACCACCTTCCACAGGATCCTAGCTGCACCACAGACCGCAATGCAAAACCATCACATGGACGTAGCTGTGAAACAGTCGCAAAAAGTGAAACAGCCCAGATCCTTCATGCGCAGACTCCGCAAAGGGAAAAGTGAGGCACTGCACTGACTTAGCAGTGTGTGGCTCTAGGGCGCCACCCTCTGCAGAGAATGTTGCTGCAGTTCCTCACCTTGCCTCAGTCCACGCGGTTAGGAAGCTTGCCCAGGGACTCCGATCACGGGTAGGGAAACATGGCTATCCTCCAGGTAAGAGGTGTCACAAGACACCGGGGCACAGCCCGCTCCAGCACGATCCTTGGAGTAGGATATCCAGCCGATCTTCTAATTGCAGCTGTAATAAGGTCGCCACAAGCAAAATAAGGATATTCCACTGGGTTATCAATACACAGCTCGAATGCGCCACCATCCGCAGATTAGAAAACCTACCTGAGACCTTAGTGCACCGCCACAACTACCACCCAGCTGTCTGCGGAGGAAAAAGATTTATTGTGCCACCATCCCCAGGTTAAGAACATCTACTACAACGTCAATATGTATCCAGTAATGCCACGTTCTCGTCGGGAGGTTCGTTCGGCTCCCAGCAATGCCACAGCCTCTAGGGGAAAACTGCAAGCCCAGGTAATTCGTGTGTAGATACAGCTGTGACCAGTATGCAGGGCCGAACAGCCCTAGACATTGTACAACTGCCTCAATGCAGCTCTCCAAGGAGTAACGACAGCAACAATAGGCCAGCACCCCCAAGGTAAGGACATCCAGAGCTCCAAACCTCATGGTACTCTGCAAGGTAAAAATGCCTGTGTAGGTCCTTAGCTCTGCTGCCACTATCCACAGGCTATCCACAGGTTTAACAACGTTCCTCTGCGCTCTCAGTGCACAACTCCACCCATACCGCCATCTCCCCGGTAAAAATGTCCACTCAGATCCTCGGTGTGAGCTGTGGGAGAATGGCAGTCAACAGTGCAAGGCCACTCTGCTGAAATTACCAATAAATTCCTGTGTCGTCATCCTCAGGGTAAGAACCACCACCCAGGTACTCCAGGTCTGCGGTTGCCAGAGAGCGTGGCCCTACTATCACCATCCACAGGGTAAGGACGTCCGCCCAGCTCCCAGTCAAGACGCGGTCTGCAGGATAAAAACGCCTGCCCAGGTCCTGGTTGTGTAAATGCTGCTGTAATGTCACCTGTCGAGTTATAAAGCCTGATGCAGTCTTTAGTGCGCAGTCACCGCTACGCGGCTGTTAGTTCAGAGGTCGGTCAAGCACCTTCTGTTGTGGCCACCACTGGGAGGTGGCCTACAGAGTAAGGACGTCTGCTGGTTCACTGACACATACCTTCAGTTCCAACATCCACTTGATAAGGACGTCCACCCAGATTGTCAGTGCACGGTCGCAACAGCATGCGGCTCGACTGTGCTGCCATCTGCGGGGCAAAGATTCCATCTCGCTCCCACAAAGCACAACTAACGGTAGGGTAAAAATGCCCGCCGCAGTCCTGCAGCAGTGCCGCAGTCAGCAAACACATTCATACACCCCAGGCCTTAGTGAGCAGGCGCGGCCATGCGGCTCTTGGCAGACAAAGACCTCCGTCCGCCCAGGGCAGTGACTAAGAACGCTCCGCGAAGGTATCAATGCGCGGCTCCGGTATCAATGCGCGGCTCCGGTATCAATGCGCGGCTCCGGTATCAATGCGCGGCTGCGGTATCAATGCGCGGCTGTGGTATCAATGCGCGGCTCCAACACCATGATGCATAACCTAAGAATGTCTTCCACAGTGCTTAGTGCATGGCGGCAAGTCGCCGCTATGCCGTTATCTACGAGATACAGACGTCTGTGCCACTCCCAGCCATGCTGCAGTCTGCAGGGTTAAAGGATACAACGCCACCGCGATCCCAGGGTTTAGTGTGCTGTTGCGGCAATGCGACTATCAGCCGGTAAGGGCATCCACAGAGGGTGGTGGCTCACTAGGCAGAGGCCCCGATGAGGTAGCAGTTTGCGCTTCCAGTGCCGCGGTTCACAGCATAAGGTTGTCTCCCCTAATCCTTGGTGAGCAGCGGAAGGGTGCCGTCGTGCTGCCATCCGTGAGGTAAGATCCCAGTCCAGCTCCATCCGTGGTGCAGTCTGCAGGGTAAAAAACGTCCGCCCAGGATCCTGCAGCTACCACGCAGTCGGCAGGGTTAGAAAGTCCCCCTCCCCCCCCCCATACTTCACTGCGCAGTCGCGGCAATGCGGCTGGAAGAGGTAAAGAGGTCTGCTCAGGGCGGTGCCCAACGAAACAAAGACGCCCTGCTAGGTTATCGATGCGCAACTCCAGCGCCACAGTTCACAAGAAAATGATGTCTTCTAGGGTCCTTGGTGCACAGCAGCGGATCGCCACTGTGCTACCTTCCACAGGGTAATTCCCAACCTTGCCGCATAATCACGGTAAAATCATCTGCCCAGGTCCTGCAGCTACGATGCAGTTGGTAGGGTTAGAAAGTCCTTCTTCCCAGTCCTTACAGCACATTCATGGCACCACAGCTGTCAGAATATAAGATGTCTGCCAGGGCCAGCAACCACAGGGTCAGGACGCCTCGCTGTATTATGGGTACGCAGCTCCAGAGCCAAAGGCTGGCAGGAAAAGTGTCTTCCAAAGTCATTGGTGCGCATCGGCGCCACTGTGCCACCATCCAGAGTAGGGACATCCATCCAGCTCCCATCGCCACCACAGACTGCAGGGTAAAATGTCCACCCAGGTCCTGCAGCTCTGGTGATGATTGTACGGCTAGAAAGTGCCCCCCACCCACACACACCCTTAGAGCGTATTCGCGGCTGCAGCGGTCGGAGCGTCAGGATGTCTTGCCCAGCTCTGCGGCACGCGGTGCTCCGGGTAGTAGCCACCGGGTAAGAACGTAGCTGGGTCATCTCCGTTCAGCTTTAGTGTGCTACGGTCTGCAGGGTAACAATATCACCGAAGGTCCTTGTTGTGCGGCTGCGACAGCGCAGGGCTCCACAGTGTCTCTGTCCGCAGGGTAAAGATGTCTGCCCAGCTTCCAGCCTTGTCGCAGGAGGGAGGGTGGGGGTGGGGTCCAGGTCTTCAGTGCGCAGCCGTGGCAATGCAGCAGACGGGAGGGGAGGATGTCTGAGTGGACAGATGGTATCTGCAGGGGAAGGACTTCTAGCTGACTCCTCCGCGAGCAGCTCCAGTTGCCTCTGTCCGAAGGGTAAAAAGATCTGCCAGAGTCCTCTGTGCTTGGAGGCCCAGGAGAATGTTCCTCGGGGCTTGGAAGCCCTTTGGACTATTAGGGAAGCCCCCACGAGAGCTTGGTCCACGGAGTAATGAAAATCACCCAACTCCTTCGACTGCTATGGCAGAAGCGGGGCAGTGGGGGGCATGGGTGGCCAGGTCCGCCCCTGGGGGTTAGCCTTGTGTTAGGCCCCACCCATAGCCCCTCCCTTCCCTGGCGCCTCTCCGGAGCCCCTCTGGTGGCTGAATGTAACACGCCAGACCCAAGGAGGATGCTAAATTCAAGCACCCTCCTTAGGCTAGTGACTCTGGAAAGTGACGGCCCTACGGGTGGGAAGTCGATATGAATGACGGTCCGCTGTGAAGCTGGGAGCCACAGGGAGCATGTTGGGTGGTGATGTTACATGACAGTGAGATTCTGCAGCTAACCAGGTGTTTGTTTAGCTTAGCGACCAGGCGTGGTATTTACACTGTGGCTATTTCAAAACCTGGAGGCGGGCTCCGAGCTAAAATGCATAAACTTAAGTTCTGGCGCTTTTCAGTGTGATTAACTAAAAGGCCTAGCAACAGGGTCTCCAAGCATTCCGGGTAGGGTGGCTTATGACACACTGATTTCTAACCGAAAAATGAAATAAACATTCCCTTTTTATATTTTTGCTCAAGGAGAGTTTTTAAAGCCATTTAAATTTTCTTGTTTGAACTCTTTTAGCAACAGGCCATCTTTTGGTGGAGCGGCTTTACTCTAAAGTAAACATTTATATTTATCTTATTTATCTGCAGTGCTGGAGACAGAACCCAGGGCCTTGGGCAAGCTAGACAAGCATTCTACCACTGATCAAACACACCCTCAATCCCAAAGTGAGAATTTTAAATACATCTTAGGTGATTATTGACAAGTATCTGAAAATTCTAGTCAATAAGAATTGGGTTGGGGTTTAGAGGTTTTGTGAACCTCTCCCTTCAGTAACTTTTACATTTAGAAAGACTTGGCAACCAGGGAAAATGCTTGTTTCACAACTTTCTGGTAGAATAATTGTAATATAAAATATCTGATCCCAGTTAAAACTCAGATTCGCTCCTGAAACGCGTATTTGTTTGACAGTTTGCCTTTTGTTCTGAATGGTTTTATATGCTAATTAGTTGGTTTGAGAATAGAGTGTAGTTAGAAACAGTGATTGGTACAACTTCCATTGCTTTGTGAAAGACAGTAAAGGCAATGTTTGGGGTTATTGTTACTTATTAGGAATATAATTCAAAAGTATTGCTTTTCTCAAAGTTTACAACACTGTTTAATTTAATTTTTAAAAACCTATCTATTGTGTTTTTCTGACACATTTCCAAGTGAAAAATAAAAGAAAAACTATAATAGATGCGTATAAATTTAATTGGAAATCCCACCCTGTACTTCAGGAAAATTGAAAATAGGTCTTAAGTCAGTATCTGCCCTAGCATAATAGTAGTGCTAATTATATACTTGTGCAATAAATAAAATGCCAAAAACAAAACAGACATGGAGGACAGGAAGATGATTTAACACATGCCTGTGATCCACCTCCCTCACTGGCTGTCAAACACACATGCTCCTGGTTTGGTGTGTTTCCTGCCTACTTCACTGCTCCTGTCTGTTTCCATCTTCTGATGGGATGGGTATGGAAGAAAAAGCTGGAGGGAGAAGTAATGGAAGCAACAGAGAAGGTGCTTCCAGGAAACCAGGCTGCCATGGCCATGGAGAGGGGATGTGGGCTCCATGCACACTAAAGGGTAAAATCTTGCATTGATACCATCTTGCTGCATGGCCCTGGATGAATCCTTCCTATTCTGTGCCTTGTAATTTGCCTCCAAAGCAAGGACTTGGGTTGGATAAGACTCAGTAAGCATGTCTCTGGGTTCCCATCAATAGTTACTACACTGAATACTTCTTAAAAGCTAGGATGGTATATGACCTGTGTGGAACATGCCCAGTGCCACCAAGAATGAGATAAAGGAGAGCTGGCTAGGGATCGTACTTCCCCAGGCCAAAGGAGCCCATAGATCCTGTGCTCCACTCTCCCACAGTAGGGAGCAAAAGGGTCTAGGAACCAAGAAGCTAATAGCAAAAAAAAAAAAAAAAAAAAAAAAAAAAAAAAAAAAAAAAAAAAAAAAAAAAAAAAAAAAAAAAAAAAAAAAAAAAAAAAAAAAAAAAAAAAAAAAAAAAAAAAAAAAAAAAAAAAAAAAAAAAAAGAAATACAAATTGCAGACAAACATATGAAAAAAAAAAAAAAGAAGCTAATAGCAAATGGAGACCTGGCCACTCCCTCAGCAGGGAGTCCTATCATCTCTGTCTCCCTAGCCCTGCAGAACAATTGCTTGGGAAACTTCCTTTTCACGTGAGTATTCTGAATGTAGCCTTTTCAAGTAATTATTCCTTATACCTCAGTTCCTTGACAGAACACTTGCCAAGTGGGGGCTCTCCTGAGGACAATTTTACCTTGCCCCATGGGGTGGGGGGGTGTTTGACAATATCTATCGCCAGGCAGACAAGTAGTCACAGCTGGTTAGGAGTGGGGAAGAAGTCAAGGACCCTGCTAAACATCCTATGACCTATAGTGCCCCACAACAAAGCACTATCCAGTAAAAGCAAAATAAAACAGTGCTGCTGAGAGTCTCTGATGTGAACTCATAGAGAAAGAGACAACAGATAAACATTAGTGGTAGGGCAGAGTGTGGAGCCTCAAACCTGTAATCCTAGCACTCTAACAGGTTGGGGCAGGAGGACCCCAAGTTTGAGCCCAGCCTAGGTAAGTAGGTTACTTGGTGAGACCCTGTCTCAAAGTTAACCAAAAATTTTTAAAAAAAAATTAAAAAGGGATGAGGATGTAGCCTAGTTCAAAAGTCCAGGTTTCAATCTCCAGCACTGGAAAAACAATAGTAATATGATATTATCAATGGTAGTATCATGATAAAGCCCATCGGTTACTCTCTCTGTTAATCCCAATAGTCTTTTGAAATAGCTACTTCTGAGATCACCTCTTTTACAGATAGCTACTTTTGGGATCGATTTTCTCTGACAAAAGTCCTGGGGTTCTAAGAAACAAGGCGGTGGATTAGGTCATCCAGCTGGTAAGTAACAGAGCCAGGTCTTGAACCTGGAAGGCCACACTCCAAAGACTCTGTGCTTTCTACTCCTCCAAAATTCCATCCAGGATAGAGGCTGCTCAGTTATATACATACATGGTTCTGAATATATAAATAAAGGCATTCAAATAAGTAGTTTCTTAATGTGTATCGCAAACTTCAGGCACCGAACCATTTCTTGGTTTCCTATGGTTATTCATTCACTCAGCATTTGCTGAGTACCACGCACAGTACTGTGGACTAAGCTGGAGGGGCAGGGATGAAAGCTGACTGGGAGGGCAGGTCTGTAAACGAGAAGGGCAGTAAGGACAAGACAAGAGCTGCAACATGTCAGGGGATGTGCTTGAGTGACCCGGGAAGGTTTCCCTTAAGGACTAACATGTTTACCAGAAAGACAAAGAGAAAGGAAATTCTAGGGAGGAAATACGTGAGGAAGCTTGAAATACCAAGCACGGACCCTGAGATCCTTGACAGTCCCATGGGCAAGTGTGGTAAACAAAAAAAAAAAAAAAAAAAAAAAAGGACAGGGCCGGAGGGTTAGCTCAGTGGGTCCGGCGCCTGCCTCGCAAGCACAAGGTCCCGAGTTCGATCCCCAGTGACCACATACAATGCTGGGCATGGAGACTCACGCCCACCAAGCAATCAATACCACATACCACAGTGCCAGGTGTGGTGGCTCATGCCTGTCATCCCAGCACTCGGGAGGCAGAGGCAGGAGGATTGCTGAGTTCGAGGCTTGCCTGGGCTACATAGTGAGCTCAGAGCCAGCCTGAACTACAAAGCGAGACCCTGTCTCAAAAAAAAAAAAAAAAAAAAAAAAA
>PVIC010050794.1:0-12692 GCA_004025085.1 Thryonomys swinderianus
AGAGGGGACACGTTAAAGCAGGAGGGAAGGAGATAGACCTGTCTAGCCTCCCCCTCCCATAGTCTGGGATACACCCACTTGACTAGGCTTCATCTCCCAAATCACATCCAGCTGTAAATTTAGCAACAGACTAATCCACTCATGAGTGTTGCTTATCTATGATCTAATAATCTCCCCAAAGCCCTACCTATGAGTATATGAGGTTTTTGAGGGCCATGTTTTTGAAGAACCATAACAAGTGCTTAAAATTTGTACTATACTGTTATATGAACAAAGCTGGGTATTTTAAGATGTTCCCTGATGGAAAGGCACAAGTAATGACGTTTATACTGAAATGATGATCAACTTAATGAGAAAAAAAATAAGTGGGGGTGGAGGTGCAGTCGATATTGTGAGACAGAAAATATTCAAAGGGAAATGGAGTATAGGGGTAAGTAACAAGGTGAAGAAAAAATATGATGGTGATAAAAAAAGGGAAACAAAGCTTGTGTATATAGGGGCGGGGTGTTGTAGGGTGGATGGGAATGGAAAAAAATGAGAATTAAATTGTGTTATATGCTGGTACAAATTCTCAATACTGTCTGTGATCACAATGTGTGTGTGTGTGTGTATGTACATATATATATATATATAATGTACAATAAAGATTTTAATTAAAAAAAATCTGGCATGTATGAAGGAAAATGGAAGCAGAGTGAAAGTGGTGGGAAATATGTGATCCTGGCTGTCAGAAGGGGAGCAAGCTGTGAAGCTCAAATTTTCAAGAGATTCATTCAAGTTAGTAAGATTCAGAGCCCCTGGGGTTATTTAGGCAGAAACATTTGTCCTTTATCCTAAGTGAACTGTTAAAGAATGGTCTTGAAAGATTCACTGTGTTGGTGGAATTTTCTGTTTTTGCATATAGCAACAGTTTCCTGTGGACTCCCCAAGAAATAACTACAAAAAGGAAGGTCTTGCAAAAGAGAAATAAATCCTGATAGTTCTGGAGTCTGGAAGTCTAAAATCAAGGTACTAATTAGCTTTCTTGTACTGTAATGAATACCTAAACTAAATCAATGTATACAGAGATGAGATTTATTTTGACTCACAGTTTTAGAGACTTCAGTCCATCACTGATGGTCTCCATTGCTTTGTGCCCAAGGCAGCACGTTAAGATGGGAATGTGTGATGAAGGAGAGCCGTTTCCTTCCTGGCTTTGAAACTGAAAAGTGAGAGTGTGGAATCTGACCACCTGCTTCCACGGTAAGCCCTTCAGGATTGGAAAACCTCTCATGAGTCTCCACTGCTTAGGTACAAACCGATTCTAGTATGGTCACAATCTGAGACCCACTGCACATATGTACCTTTGATGAGCACTTATATTCAAACTAGCACATTGCTCCATTGGATGCAAAAGACCCGAGTCCAACTCTCAATTGAAAGTGAATTCAGTCTGTCTCCAAGAACCCAAAGTTTTAACTGTTGCAGCATTGTTCGAAAGTCCTAGAACAAAGCTCCACTCGGACTGAAGGCAAACCCTTGGCTGAGAATTGCTGTAAAAACGAAAATATGAAGTAGCATACTACCAAAATACAGTGACACAGGGTAAAAATCCCAATCACAATACCTATCATACTCTCTGGACCTCATTTACATCTTCAATTTCTCACACTAGAGAAATGATACGGTATTTACATGCATGTCCTATCTATTTCACTTACCAGTATGACCTCAAAAGCAGGGGCAGAGGAAAGCAAAGAAGGAAAAGAACAAAATTTGATGCTAAAATGGAAACAGAGCTTAGGTATAATGGGGGTGGGAGTTTAAGGGAGGGTAAGGGGTTGGGAAAAATAAGAATCAAGATATATCATGTACCGGTACAAATTCTCAATGAGAATATGATCATAACATATTCCTAAAATGTACCAATATACTCAATTTATTAAAAAAAATCAATTACAAAAAGAGAGGACAGAGACAGGGGATTTAGCTCAGTGGTTCCTGCATCTGCTTTGCAAGTGCAAGGTCCCAAGTTTGATCCCCAGTAACCACACACCACAGTGCTAGCCGTGGTGGCTCACACCTATAATCCCAGTGCTTGGGAGGCAGAGGCAGGAGGATTGCTGTGAGTTTGAGGCTTGCCTGGGCTACACTGTGAGCTCACAGCCAGCCTGAATGATCTAAAGCTTCATTTCTGACAGCTGGGGCGTACTATGGCAGGATGTGTTTGAACAGCCACTTCTTTATGGTTTTACAGGTTGCAGCCACATTTCCACTCTATAGGGCTGGCTCTGCTTGTTGACTGCTTCTTTGCTCAGCAGACATTCCATATTCCTGGCATCTTTAAATGTATGGTGTAATACTGTAGTGAGGCTTCACTCTGTACTTCAGTGTGCATCCTGTCAGGGGCCTCGCACGAGGATTCTGACTTTTCACTTATGGCTTGATTTCTCCAGCTCTTCTCTGAAACCCTGATAGAAGCCTCTGTGACCACATAACTCATTCATTTTGCATGTTTAAAAAGCTAGGTAGGTGATGCTGCATTAGTCAGCTTTTCTCTCACTGGGACAAATTACCTGATGCCAACAATTTAAAAGAGGAAATAAGTATTTGGCTCAGTTTCACAGAGCTCAGCCTGTGGTGTGGTGGGGACACAAAAGGGACCACCCCTCCCAAGTGGGGACATCATGGTGGAAGGGTGTGGTCAAGCAAAGCAGACCAGAAGAACAGCACTATAGAGGAAGGGAGTAACCACTGTTTATAGTCCTCCAAGTTATGCCTTTCTGATACACCCAGAATTGTGCTTTTAATTTCCTGGGCAGATCTCAACCAATCAAGTTGATACAATTAAGGTTAACCATCACAGATGGCAAATATTCCATGATTTTCCAATATTGCCATAGGCTGAGACCAATCGTTTAACATAAGGAAGGGCCTGTGTAGGGTATTTGAGCTTCTAATTATAACACAAGGTGTTCTCAGGCAGGGTCATGTTCTCATTGAGGACTCTCTGTGAAGACACTCCTTTAACCATTTCTACTTTCTGATGATTTCAGGCAATTCTCAGAATTCATTGATTTGTAGATATATCTAATTTCTGTCTCTAACTTTGCATGGTAGTGTTACTGTTTATTTTTATTTCTACACTTCACCCTTTTTAAAAGTTACCACTCACCGAAGCAGGATCTGTACTGATCCAGTATACCCTCACGTTAACTTGATGATTTTCAAAAAAATTCACAAAAATAGTATGAGTTAGAATAAAACATTTTTGAGAAGATATACTTTCCTCCATAAAACTTACTAACTTGCTTTTAATTTTGTGAATTTATTCAAGAACAATGGTCAGAAGCCGGGCATGGTGGCTCACGCCTGTAATCCCAGCACTAGGGGAGGCAGAGACAGGAGGATTGCTGAGTTTGAGACTTGCCTGGGCTACATAGTGAGCTCAAGGCCAGCTTGGACTACTAAGTGAGACCCTGACTCAAAAAAAACAAAAAAACAAAAAACAAAAAACAATGGTCAGAAGCAGAGAGAATAATTATAAGGATTTTATTAGTAGGGTAAATGAAAAACAACTGTGGCCCAAACAAGCACTTTATTAAGGAGGAAAATATACATTAAAATAAAAAATTTTCAGAGTTTATTTCTGGAAGGCTGCCTTTATTGTTATTGGGGATAAGGAGTTCAACATATTTATTTTTTGGAAGAACACAATTCAACTGATAGAATCACTTTTGTAATCACTATAAAATATTACTATTAATATTTTTAACATTCTCCCAGTAATTCTGTTTAGTAAATAAATAGTATTATTACAAACAAAAAACAGTTTTGTAGATTTTATTTCATGCATACATTAAAGACTTAGAATTAGCAAATAGAGGAAGATTTTGAGGGAGAAATTATTAAAACAAGTAAATGAACTTATTTAAATATGATAAGTGAAATCAGAATACTGCTGCAGGATTTTCAAATGTCAATTTGCTGGAAATTAAAAATAATTGAAGAAACTGTGATAGAGATAATATTAGATTTGGAACGGCTATGAGAATTTTCAGTAACAACTTGCACTTTCAGAGAGTTAATGTTATGGGCTCTTTAACTAAGAGAAATACATTTACATCTGATATAAGGCATTAGAGAAAAACTAATTGGTCATATGTTCATCACATCTATGTACACACGAATAGTTAGAGATACTTATATCCATATTTTTCACATTAAAACTCTATTGTTGGCAACTAGAGGAGTTGAAACAGCAACTGGAAACTGGAAAAACAATTTATTCTCATAGTTAATACTTGGGTGCCTAATGAAGGATTAGAAAAAGAAGTCTCATTTTTAATTTAGAAGGGTTCTAAAACAAGAAGGGAGTAATTTTGTTTTATTTATTGGACATGCAAATTATGAGCAATAGAGTCTCTGAAGTATAATTTCACAAATGAGAATAACAAGTGGAAAGATAAGAGAACCAAAATAAACAGGACTTTTATTTTTCTTCTTTTATTTACACTCACTATATTATTGATTTTACATACAGAACAAGGATCAAAAAATTAAAATAAAAATATTAAAAACAGTTGTATAAGAATCTAATATTACTTCATATAAAATTTTAAAATCCCCTGAGATGGTTAATAATCAGAAGAACAAAGATTGGTAAATTATAAAACATATTGTTATTATCTGAATAACAATGATGAAAAATGCAGAAAAGTGCTTTGCAAAGAGGATTACATCAATGAGGAAGAATTACTGATCCTGTTCCTTCAAATGAAAAATTATGAGCAAAATATGAAAACAGAGACTTAAGAAAATTTCATTGATGACTTAAACACTGGCTATGAGACAATTCATTTCATATTATTAGAACATATTGTCATATTTTGGGGATGAACAAAAATTTACTGAGTGAACCTATATATGGCAAATTGTAACTGTTACCACTCGGTAGTTGGGATGAACTCTGTGAAGTAGCTGTTGTTCCCATTTGATGTACAAGGTGATAAAGACAAAGGATAATATAAATAGCCAGCTCATGATTGTGTGACTGGTTGGCAGGAACTAGCATTCAAATCGATTTTCAAATTCCAAGTCTTATCTACTTTAACATGAGGAATTCTCCAGGAAAAAAAAAAGTTTTTCCCTAAAACTGATTTTAAGAAATGATGCTCCAGTTTTCTTACAGTTAGATTTATGAAGGCCCGTTGACTGTTGTCAACAATTCCCCAAAGCAGAACTGACTTATTTTAGAAAATGTTGGTCTGTGCCTTTGGGATAGAGTAAGTTAACATAGCAAACGTCATGGAATATTGTACTTAATGATACCTGTGTTAGTTACTACTTTGTCGTTGCTGAGACAAAATATCTGACACTTCAAGTTAGAGGAGAAGGGGTTTATTTGGTTTACAATTCAGAGAGGTTTCAGTCCATAAACATCTGGTTCCAAATGGGGATGGCAAACAGACACACACAAGGCAGCAAAGGTAACAAGAGAAACAGTTCACGGCACCCACAGGGTAGCAACAGCAACAAGGGAGAGAGAATTTACCAAGTCTTTCTTCCTTTTATCCCACCCAGACCACCGGGATTAGCGTAGTGCTAAAGCTCTCACCCACTTGTAGTGGTTCAGTAATCACACGCCCTTAATCACCGCACGATACACTCCAGATTCAGCTACCTCCCACTGAATATGGCTTTCCAGGGTGGAGAGCATCCAGAACTAAACCATCACAGTGCCCATACAGAAAAGCCCAATTAGGTGTACCAGAACCTCCCTTTACCTATGTAACTGAAATAGTAGTCATGGAACAAGACCAGGACTTCCAGAGACAAAGTTAGAACTTTGTGTCGATGGATGGAAGCAGTGGGAGGTGGGTAACCTTTGGAGGAACTGTCAGCTGCTGAGGTGCTAAAAACCACCTACAGTGCTCCCATACGTTCCAATATCATCTGCTGCCACTTATCATTTTACAGCTCATAATTTAGGATTTCCTCTGAGTCGCATTTTTGTATTTTTCCTCTACCTTATATTTGATTTACCTTTTCTTTCTACAAAAGTACTTCATGAGTTTAGACCACCTCTCCTTCATTCAAAAGATTAAGGAGAATCAATTTGGGTAAGGCACTTTAAAGGTGAGATAATATATTCATACTCAAAAGATTCCAATAAAATTCTATGGTCTTATTATTTATGTGTCAATTTTAAATTTATGTGTCAAGTGTAAATTTTTAAATCAAATTAAAGAGAGAAGAAATGAAATAAAGAAACTTATACATTAACTATGATTAAAATGTTATTTCAACATTGTGAAGTAAAAAGTTCATAAAAAACCTTTTAAGACTATTTAACTTAAAGCCAAAGCATCAAGGTAAGTGGGAAAGCAATGGAAAAAATCATCCTTTAGAACTAATTCCAAGTGCATTTTTGTCATAGTTCAAAGAATTTAATAATTTATATGATTTTATGTTTTTAATATAAAATTGGTATGATAGCCAAATATCATCTCCATCTATTTATAGCTATCAAATTGGTTGTGAATTGAATGACTAAGAGAATGTACAGAAAGATGTCATAATTTTCAAAGCTAAGTTGCAAAAGGCAACAAAGCTTCCTCCTGGGTTTCCTGAATTACTTACTCTGCGATGAACCAGTTGCCATACCATGAAGATGCCAAAGTAGTCCGCATGGAGAAGGACCAGCTAAGGGGTCTTGAGGTTAAAACGCCTTTGAAACAGATCCGTCGGCCTCAGACAAGCCCTTAGATGACTGCAGCCCAAATAACATAGGACTGCAGCCACAAGAACCAGAAATGTTGAACTTACTGACATGAAGAAGTTGTTAGAAAAAATACCTAATTTTTGTAGTAAGTCCTTAAGATTGGGTTGATTTGTTATTCAGCAATGGGGCAGCTGATAAAATTGTATGAAGTAGTATATAAAGTACACAGAAAGAAAAAGAAATGTCAGCTTTCTACTCCAAATCAATGTATTACATAGTCAAAATGTGATTTTCTGTTTAAAATTTTTGACATTGATTGCTGTATGTAATGGTTTATGCTGAGTGACAAATTGGGAATGGGACAGAGATAATGACATTCAGAAATATCCTTTTATTTGATAGAATATTTCAGATTTTTATAAAGATATTATACAGATATGTAATAAGGTTCCCCATTCATTTAATCAAGTATAAATTGAAAATTGAGAGCTCACTGGATATGGTGGTTAGGTTAGAGTGTCAACTTATTTGGTTTTTGGAATATACCCAGAGGACTGACTGTAGAATACTTTTGGAGGTGTATCTGGTGGGCCATAGAGGTTTGGTCTTGGAGTCTATGCCTGTCTTCTACCTACTTATCTGAGGTTGTTTGGCTTCCCTGTTGCCATGAAGTAAGGAGCCCCACCATGCCCTTCATATTCCCACTCTGCAGCCAGACAACCATGTACCGATTTCCCTGAAACTGTGAGCTAAATTATCCTTTCCCTCCCTTCAACTATAACTGTCAAGAACTATGTCTTAACAGTGGGAAAACTGGCCATTACACCATGTTGGATATGGAGATGAGGAACAACATAAATATAGCTTCTTCCATGAAATTCATAGTCCATGAATCAATAAATTTTGGTGTTGAATTGAAATTAGTACAGTTCCTTATTGATATTTTCATGTTCTAGTATACTATGAAATTAACTGTTCTTATTTTTGCTTAGTCTTAGATTTTAGTTTCTCTCAATGAAAATTTCCCTCCCAATTCCATGGTTCTAAGGAGAGGTTAACCATCTTCTCTGTGCTAATAACAGAAGAAAGACAGTGAGAAATTATTATGGAATACATTTGTTTTGCTCTTAAACTGTGGAGGTATGATTATCGTTTGAGAACTGTCTGTTCATTCACCAATTCACTCAGGTAGTCACGCATTTTTTCCAGAAGCATTTAAAACATTACCACACATTTCCTGATTCATGATATCGTATGAATCATATTATCCCATCAAAATGACATGTTAGCAGAAAATTTAAAAGATTTAATCTTTGACAAAAATAAAAACTTTATTAACAGTATAGAATTTCATTTTTAGCATTCTCATTTTTATTAGTATATGTTTGCAATACATAATGAATGCTTTCATCATGCAGAATTTATATATACAGTATTCACTTCTTGATCATTTTATTTCTCTTTGCCCTGTATTCTCTTTTGTCTTTTATTATGTTAATGTTTATTTGAGGAAAATAATTGTGGATTAGAGGTCTTTCAGGGGTGACTAGTTTATGTTCTGTAAGAGGACAATTGAATAAGTGATCCTAAAGAGGCTGAAATACAGTGATCAGTCGATTTTTTTATTCATAAGTAGGTAGTCAATACTTATCTCAAAGAAAAATGAATATATAACAGTATTATTTATTTCTCACTTTTATTTAGACATTCCTGGTTGTAAAGTGGATATGCCTGATTTTGGGAATACATACACATATGCATAAATATATGTATGCATGTTTCAAATATATATATATATATATACACACATATATATATATATACACACATTTCAAATGCAAAGTATATTATCTGAGAAGTATTGGCTAGAAATAATTTCTTAAAAATATTGTTTTCTCTTCAATATTCACCCAACTAATTTAAAACAATTCACACCCAAACAAAAGAGTAACTCAGAATAGATTTTCAGACTTACAGTTAATTAACAATTTCAATAAAAAGTGGTTTATTAAGCGTTTTACTCAAGTGCTTTAGGCCAATGTTAGGAACAGAAAATTTGAATCGTACTCAAGCGCAGAATAAAATTTCAAGAAATTCTGAATGTTTAGTATATCACTTTGCTTTCCTAGAACCCCTGAAATTGTTATTTTTCAGCAAATTGAACCTAATGACATGCTTTTTCTCTCCCTGGTGACTTCCTATAACTTAATTAGCTGATTCAGGTCATCTACCTGGTTCATCAGTTTTTGAACATCTGAGACTCAGTCTTAAATTCCCTGTTGAGAAATGAATTCCCAGCACAAGGGCCTCGTGGGTGTGTATGTGTGGGAAAATAATTTTGATCAATTAGGAATTAATGATGACCTCGCAGGGGTAGAAGAGGACATAATTGTAAAAGTTGAGCATACATCACAGAGAATGCGTAGTGTGCTACTATTGCATAATTGGCTAATATTAAAAGGAGGTATCTTCACATATTAATGTTCAGAAGCTTCTTGAGGGAATGACAAGTACTAGAAAGTACAGCCTAGATAGTATTTCTCAAATTTACACCACGATAATTTAGAATCTTATAAAGTAAATCTACAATGCAGGAATCTGGGAAAAAGTCTTATGAATAAAAATAGGTAAAAATCAAAGGACAAATGGGAAAAAATCATGTAATATCGCTGTATATTTCAGTAAAAGACTAAACACTCGCAGCTTTGACTATATGGTTATTTATTTCATTTTACATAGTTAGCCTTTGAGATGGAAGTCTCCTTAGATCGCCCAGGCTGTCCTCCAAGTCCTCCTGGTCCTTCCTCAGCCTCTGCAGCTGGACTTACAGGAGAATATCTCAGCACCTGGCAGGGCTCTGTGTTAGGTCATATTTGAGTGAGACGTATTGCTTCTCTACCTCTTAATTGTACTCCCAAAATTTTTTTCTTTCTCAAAATGAATATATGACAAGCAATGTTAGTATGTGATACTTTCTTATAATTCTTGCTAGAAGGAGAAAATGACTTAATAATAGTGTCGAGGTGTCATATTTACGCTACTGTGTAACAAGCCATGCCAAACTTAATGACTTACAAGAACGTTTTAAAGTTCCTCATTGCTATCGCTGTTGACTGGTTTTAGCTGGGTGGTTCTCGTTTGGAGTCTCTCATGGAGCTGTAATCACTGTTGATCAGAACTGCTGCTACTTAAATGCTCAACTTTGCTGAATGTCCAAGGTAACACACTGATGTGGTTGGCAAGATGTGCTGACACTGAGTGTTCAGCCTGTCCATGTGGCTTGTGCAAGATCAGCTACGTCATTTACAGGGCTCAACACATGTGAAATGAAAATACAGACTCTTTTGCTTAAGACAACTAGGAATTGCAAGACAGTAATATATATTGCAGGCTCGTGAATAAACCTCCAGGTTTGGGCTTCTTGTAATATCATCTCTAGGTTCTGAGAAAAGGCATTACATCTGAGTAAACATTCCTAAAGGCCATTGAGAAAGTGCCAAGGCTTTTTATAACCTCGTAGGTTGTGACTGTATTTGTCAAAATGATGCCACAAAGACGGCTTGGGTTTAAGGATAGTAGAATTAGACTCTATCAATCATTTGGTATGCAGAACAGCATTCTTGTAAAGGAAAAGAAAGAATAAATGGCAGCCATATCTGGAGATTGTCCATGACCTTGAGGTTTTATTAGAATTTAATTTTTGTTTGGTATTGTTTTGCATTTTTGAGGCCAGGTCTTGCTATGCAGATCAGGTGGGCATTAAATTCAATATGTACCTTAGGCTGCCATTAACCTTTAGTGACTCTTACCTCAAACTTTATTATAATTATTAAGTGAGTTAATCCACATCAGTTACTAGAAGAATAATTATCCTATAAAAACACTTATATACTATTATTTCTCCAGATTATGAACCTGGGTGGGAAAGACCCAAGGTCCTATGACTTTATCTGCTCTGTCTCTGGGTCAAAACTACATTGTACCACCAGATTTTATTTTCACTCATGTAAGAAATCTGTCCTGAAAAGTAGTAAGAAAACTAAGTTATTACTCTTGGATTCTGTAATGACTAACGCACATTCTTCAGGCAATTATTAATGAATTTAATGCTATTCTCAATGATAATAGCCTTTTTTTTTACCTAAAGGTATTTTGCAGAAGTGGATAGTGTAGCTTTGACATTTTTGCCTATTAAATAACCATCTGCCACCTGTAGTCTATTGTCTCACAGCATTTATCACAGATGAGTGCAGAGCAAAGAGTGAAAATAAATTGTTTTAATATAGTACCTTTTCCTCACATTTTCTATAAAGTGCCACATTGTTTGAATGCATGTTAGCTAGCGTGTAACTTGGGATTCCAAGTTATAAAAGCTTTTTATAATCTTTAGTCATTTAACATTACCTACATCTTATTTGATGGCTTTTCCTTTCAGTTTGTGCAAAAAGCAATATAATTTTTCAATTAGAAAGCAAACACACTTTTTAAAAGGAGATGGTTTTTCTGACATCCAAATTTTGTTTATGGGCACCAATAGTAATCTAGAAAACCTTGCATATGTAGATAATTATAAGTGAAAAGAACTGCAAAGTGATAATTCAGGGCACAACAGAACAGCCTATTCTGTTGTGATAAAGGCAGAACAAAATGTTCATTTGCAAAACTATGTCTATCCTTTTGTCCAAAGTATTTGGAATTCAGTGAAGAACTGTTTAAAGTCCGTTAGTGGAGAAATAATGTCAATGGTTTGAAGTAGTTCACACAACTAAAGCTAGGTATATCTAGAATTCAATTTTGAGTAGTCATATTTTTATGAGTTCTTAAGCATGAGAACTTCCTTATTCAATTTGTAAGAGTTCATTCTTTCTGAACTCTAGTCCTTGCCTTATTTTTCCCTGGGCTCCTATTCATATACATACATATTCATAATATATGAGAATTTCAAAGATAATTTACATAGCATAAATGAAAATCCTGGTGACTTTTTAAAGATGTCTTTGTATGCAACTCTTTATAAGTTATTCACATGAATTCCTCTATGACTAACTCAGCAATCACCCATTAAGCATAACTACTGTCCTGATTTTTTATTATCAGTTATTATATTTCCCTACTTGTGTATTTTCTATAAATGGGATCAGACATACTGGAGTCTTGTGTGTAACTTCTTTTGCATAGATTTATATTTGTGAGATTTAGCCATACCGTTGCATGTTATAGTAGCATTACTTTATAATATTTGACTGGGTGAAGATATCACAACTTTTCTATTCAGTTGTTGGACATCCAGGTTGTTCTAATTTGGATGAACCTTTGATTAATAGTACATCTATAAACAATCAAATGTCTTTAAATGAATTTTAGGATACAATTCTAGCAGCGGAGTGAGTGAACCATAGGATATACAAATGTCTAGATTTAATAGATGCTAACAGTTTCCCAGTGTGTGTTCTAATTAACACTCTTAACAATGATGTATTAGAATTCTAGTGACTCCATAGCTTTACAGTTTCCATCACTTTTTTCTTAATCTTGGTCATTCTGATGAAATTTTAGTTCTAATAATAGGCATTACTTCATATGTAAAATTAGCTATTTACTTAACCTCTTTATGGAGTGTCCTATATGGACAGTCCAAGTCTTTTGCATATAATAACTATTAAGGTGGATTTTATATATCTAATGTAACTATTTTTTTTAATTGAATTCTTTATTGGTACAATTTATATACATCTCAAAATCACATATAACATTGGGAAATTTGTACCAGTATATGCCACAAGTTAATTCTCATTTTTTTTATTGAATTCTTTATTGGTACAATTTATATACATCTCAAAATCACATATAACATTGGGAAATTTGTACCAGTATATACCACAAGTTAATTCTCATTTTTACCCATATCCCTACCCACTCCCCCCTCCTCCCCCCTTATACATGCTCTTTTATTTTCTTTCTGTATCATATTTATTCCTTCCCCTCATCA
>PVIC010050795.1:0-12707 GCA_004025085.1 Thryonomys swinderianus
GATCTTTTCTTTGATATAAGCACCTGTAGAGGTAAAGGAGCTCTAGAATGTATGATAGTTTTTGTAGAACGGGAAATATCCAAAAGGAATTTGGTGTGGGAGCATAATGAACCATAAATATGGTTCAGAAAAAAATAAGAGAGTATGTATATAGGGGTTGGGGAGGGGGTGGGTGGGCAAGAATGTGGGTAAAAATGAGAACTGACCTGGGTCACATATTGGTACAAATTCCCCAATGTTGTGTGTGATTGTGAGCTGTGTATATAATGTACAAATAAAGTTTACTGAATAATGCCCCCCCAAAAAGAATCATAGTTGTTTCTGTTTAAAAGTCTAAATCTCTTTAATATGTGCCAATATTAACTTTTTTTTTCAGTACCAGGGATCAAACTCAGGCCCTCGTGCTTCCAAAGTAGATGCAGTACACTTGAGCTAAATCCCTGGCCAAATAGTAACTTCTTTATACCACCTTCTTGGCAGCTGGTAGGAACCACTTGGTCAGATAATTTACCTATAACATTTTATTTACTCAATGTAAACAGAATATAAAAACTGTGTCCATATATTTTTTAACTGTGTCCATATAAGTTTTTAAATCATGCAATTTTCAGAATGGTTTTTGTCTAAATAATAATTCAGATGTATAAGCTATTAGCAGAAGAAAAAAATTATGATTCAAAATATCTTTCACTCCATTGTGGTCTCTTAGGTATACCTTATAGAGCCAAAAGTCTAGCTTATTTTATAATTACAATTTTGAAGTATTTGATTTTGGCAAGACTTTCCATCAAATATAAGGGGCAGTCATGTAAAATGAATAATTAATGCTCACACTCTACAGTTGATAAGTTACACTATGTCACACAACTGATGACACACGATTGTTATTCTGTTTCAGTGTTACGTCCTTGATATAATACATCCCACAGAATGATGAAGTGATTTAAAAAAAATAGTTGCTTTCTGTTCTAACATGATTTAATCCAACTTGAGACAGTACAGGCCAGGGGAGCACAGAGCAGTCGGCCTGATGTAAGACACACACGCTACTTATTACATGTGTACACAAGTAGATTTTGCACTCGACTGTGCAGCAGGCAGTGTGAGCGTTCTTCTCAGATCTACTTGGGTCCCTTGCGGGGAAGCTCCATGCTAACGTCCCACACACTCAGTCGCACATGTGTGCGTGTGTGTGTGTGTGTGTGTGTGTGTGTGTTTGAATGCTGATGATGAATACTGATGTATTCATGATGGGAATGCTGATGGAGGCATGCTTTCTGTTGTTTACCATTACAGCGAGGTCTGCTCTCTCCTGTGACAACATCGCTATCCACGATTGTCTCCAGGCGTGGGCTGGGACATGTCAGCATGAGGAATCTCACTCGGGTCACCGTCTTTGTGCTGAGGGGATTCACAGAAAATCCCACACAGCAGATCATCCTCTTCTTCCTGTTTCTAGCAATGTATCTTGTCACTCTCCTGGGGAATTTGGGGCTGATCGCGCTGGTCGCTGGGGACTCCCGGCTGCACAACCCCATGTACTATTTCCTGAGCGCCTTGTCTTCCGTGGACGCCTGCTACTCCTCGGCCATCACCCCGAACATGCTGGTCGACTTCACGTCGGAGGAGAAAGTCCTGTCCCGGCTCGGGTGTGCGGCACAGATGTTTCTGGCTGTGACGCTGGGAACCACGGAATGCTTTCTCTTGGCGGCGATGGCTTGTGACCGCTACGCAGCCGTCTACGACCCGCTCCTGTACCCCGTGCACATGGCCCCCGGGATCTGCGTGGCCCTCATCGCCGCCTCCTTCCTCGGGGGGCTGCTGCACGCTGCTGTGCACACGGCGGCCACTTTCAGCCTGTCCTTCTGCGGGCCTCGGGCCCTCCGGCACGTCTTCTGTGACATCCCGGCCCTGCTCGCGATTTCTTGCTCTGACACTCACACAAACCAGCTTCTGCTCTTGTACTGCGCTGGCTCCACTGAGATCCTGACGGTCCTCGTTGTCCTGAGCTCCTACGGCCTCATCCCGTCCGCTGTCCTCGGGACGCGCTCGGCAGGAGGGAGGCGGAAGGTCCTTTCTACGTGTGGCTCTCACCTCACCGCAGTCTCCGTTTTCCATGGAACTGTCCTTTTCATGTATGTGAGGCCGAGTCCCAGCTACGCCCCGGAGCACGACATGGTGCTGTCCGTGCTCTACACCATCGTCATCCCCATGTTGAACCCCGTCATCTATAGTCTGAGGAACAAAGATGTCAAGGAAGCGATGCGAAAAATGTTGAGAAAAGCCAGTTTATGAATAAAGTGTATTTTCACCCGGAAATATTACTAAAAATTAAAATTGATATTGTGTATGTTGGTGGCAAGTGTTTGCTGAAAACATTTAACTTACTGATAGGAGTCTCTGTGTAAATTTATGGTAAAGGCTGCAAACAATCCTCACCTGTGTTGTCCCGAAGCAGAAATAAGCTACCATCCATTTGTTTTCACAGTGTTTGTACAAATACGTGTGTATTTCCACGCATAGATGCTCATATCGCTGACATGAAACAGTGGAAACTCTGGCCCGTCCCTATGGACCTTCCGCGTGCTGTGTGTCTTGACCCCTTCGCTTGTCTAAGCTGGGTCTTGTAGTTTCCCTTAATTATGACGATAAATGAGTCTGTAGTTTTCGCTGCCTTAACCCAATATCGCATGATCCACGTTCTCTAGAGGTGTGGATGCCTAGGTTCCCATTAGAAACAATGTCCTTTATTCTTTGCATCATACAGCAATTGTATGATTGTTTATCTTCTGATTTCTGGGAGTTGTCACTGGGCTGGATGACAAGGGTGAAGTTCTCCTGCTTCTGTTATATATACTCTATAGCACAGGCATATAACCCACTCTTAATGGACAGCACAAAGCACTGGCATTTATCAGCAGTTTACTTAAATTTGACAGCAACAACATTATCATCACAGTTCATTTAATTCAATAGAATTTCTCAGCAGAGTTGGGTCTCACGGTGACGGAGTCCACGCCTCCTGAGGCGCTGTCCTGCAAGCCTGCCCTGGCTTAGCTTTGTCCCCGTCTCCCTCTCACCCTCCCACGCTGTGTGCCTGTGGGCATGGTGCCCTCCCTCAATGCCAGCTCAGGGCGGAACTGAGGGAGAGCGGCCCTCTCTGTCCTGCTAGTGCTGAGCCCGTGAGCCCCGGCCGGCACGTCTGACTTCCAGCCTCCGTCCGAGTGAGCTTCACTGAATTCTCCCTCCCACTGTTCCTCTTTATTAATTATAACTGTGCAAATTCGCTTACTCTCTCAAGAATGCCCTTTATCCATTAATTATAACCACACTCTAAGTACATGGAATCCAAACAAGTGTAAGTTCTAAAGTGTGATTAATGCAATGAAGTAACAGTGTAGGACAAATACAGTATATATGGGGGTTTATGATATATTCCTACACAGGGCACAAATATCATCTGATTCTTTTTTAATTTTTTTTGCTTTTTGGAGACAGGGTCTTGCTTTGTAGTTCAGGCTGGCCCTGAGCTCACTATGTAGCCCAGGCAAGCCTGGAACTCAGCAATCCTCCTGCCTCTGCTTCCCGAGTGCTGGGATGACAGGTGTGAGCCACCACGCCCGGCACTTCATCTGATTCTTGTATTGGGCATTTGTTTGGGATTCAAAGGCTCCCTTCCTTCAAATATAGAGCCTCAGATTGTAACCATGATCTGTATGCAGGCAAAGAATGCGTGTTAGGCCTGACCCAGCACGTATGAACTTCTACACATGGTTGAGTGTGTGTTTTATTGAGTGCTGAAGAGCTTAAAATTATAAATAATGGTGAATTTTAAGTATATACAAGTTTAACTCTGCATCACAGAACTCAGTCACAAAGATGGTAAAAGAATAAACTGTAGCCTGAAAATTATACATTTGTTGAATTAATAGTACACTATTAATCCATAAGATACTGCATATTAAAGACATATAAATAATAATTCTAAAGAAGGACCTCTCTTATGGTTAGTGTATGTACTTTCATAATAACTTTAAAATTGGAAATCTATACTTGTAATAATTGCTGTTAAAATTAATAAGCACAGATTTAAAAGCTAGTAACTAGATCGTGGTGGTCAGGAAGCAGCAACTCCACTTCCTGCAGGAATTTAACATCACACACATCTTGCTGAACAGTTTACAAACTTCTACTAAGTTTATGCATTTAGCCGAAGGAGAGAATGACTACAGCTAAATGAATTAACACAGAGGAGTTCAACACAAGAAACCAGTGAACAGACATCGAGGTTACTGCACTGAGAAGTATTTTAAAATTTGCACAAATTTCCACAAACCTATAGACTATTTTACTGATGAAAACCAAATTATCAAACAACTGCACATAGTCAATATTGATTCTATCAGAAAATTGAATGAACTGGATAGGACTAGGATTCATTGACACAGAAAGGCACATACAAACACCTTCAATGTTAATAATACAATTTTGTGGTAAAATGGATAATAAAGATAGATTATTAAACATATCTAAAGTCAGTGGTACTCCTCTATAGTAATCAAAATAACCGTAAGTGAAAACATAGTAATATACTCTTATTTATCAAAACTATGAAGTTGAGTAAAATCCCTTCAGTTTCCAAGCTTCCAAATATCCAGTAAGCAGCTGCCATAAACAACCTGAAAACTAAAAGGCTTAGTGCGGCTCCTGACTCTGGGGTTTCAGTCCATGGCCTGCTGGTCCTCTTGCTGGCAGCACGCAGCAAATCAGAAACAGAGGAAAAGGAGGGGAAGAAGGAAGCTGCTCAGCACAGCAGGCAGGAGCCAGGGCGGGCTGGGAGGCAGAGCGGAGACAGGCAGGGTCAGACACAGTCCTCCAGGCCAGCCCGGGGCCGGCCACTGTCAGGGAGGCCCGCTGCCTCCAGAATTCGTGCTGGAGCCAGCCGGCAATCAGCTCCTGAGTCAGGGGAGGCCAGGGTGGGTGGTGGTGGTGAGGATTAAGGAAATACAAGACAAAGATGGGATTGGGAGGACCTCAGATAATTCTGAAGGGCCTGAGTTTACTCTTCAGTGTTCTTTTATAGTATTTCTAGCTACAGTTCCCACGTGCAAAGCTTACAGTCAATAAAGTAATCAGTAGATAACAGCTATGATTAGCATGATTAAAGTCTAAACCTACGGAAACTCAAAGTACAAAGGTGACCTTGTCTACCAGACAGTATCTAAAAATTTCCGGAATGTGCTCTCTCTGCTACTTAAACTTCTTCCTAGGTGGTCAGCAGGTTCTTTATTTTATGTTAAAGAGTAGTCTGAGACTCTCAAGGCCACAAGTCTTTGTTTCTCTTTGAATACTTCCCTTATGGGGGCAACTAAGGAGAGGCTCAGGGCATAATGCAAGGCAGCTTCCTGGGAAGGGGGGGCAAGCCCCCCCATGACCCAGGGCAGCTCCCAGAGAGGGCAGACCCCTGGTTTTGTCAGGGCAATGCCCCGGCCCTAGCCACTCCCCACAACTTTGCCTGCCCGTGACGCCATCGACCCGTCACTAGCGTAAACCCTGATGACTATGAATCTACTTGATGATGCTGTGGCTGCACAGTGTGATCATCCTCCAGGAAGCCCATCGGCTCTTTAGTTTTTGGGGACATTTTGGTTTCACACCATAATACTCCTGTAGTCACACTAATTCCACTTATATCTGACTGACGTGGCCAGACATCAACTAGTCCATAGGAAAACCCACACTCTGGCCAACGTAGCTCATTTCCATGAACTTGCTGTGGCCTGATTCCAGTTCAAAGCAGTCTCACCCATTCTGAGATCTGTGTGACCAGCTGCCCACGGCATGTGGTTTGGATGCCGTGGACACTGCGCTCTGACTCCTGGTGCCATCACAGGGGGGTCCTAGGATGAATCTCTTCCCATGTATTATGTCATCTAAAGCACAGGCATCAATCACTCTAATTTGTGTCAAGATCATATTTAGCAATTTTCAAGATTTTACTTAAATGAAAAATAATTCCTCCCAAGTCACATTTCACAAATAGAATGGAACTGACTGAAAAGACTGGCTCCTCCCACCACTGAGTCCTCCTCTGTAGTGTGTGTGTGTGTGTGGGGGGGTGAACCCAAGTCCTGGCCCTGAGCTATACCCCAGCACCAGCCGCCTCCCCTCTTTTATTGAGACCCAGCCTCACACTGGCAATTCTCCTGCCTCAGGTTTCCAGAGCCTAGGGCTACAGGTCTGAGCCAGAGTTCCTGGTTTAGTAGCTCATTTCTGAAAACTTCAGCTCTTCACTGATTTTCTGCCTTTTTTTTTTTTTTTTGAGCATAGTATCTGTGTAGGATCGCTGCATTATTTGCCCTGGATTTATTGTAGTTCACCTCAGTCCATCTCATCAGTGTCATTGTACATTGTAGGATATCATTTTAAGGCTAACATCCTGCTGTTGGTATGTTACAGCTCTTTATTCATTCATAAATAATGTATATTGGGTTATTTCTACATCTTGGGTATTTCAAATTATTGCATAGTGAACATGGAAATAATGATCCTTCTTTGAGATTATTCAAATACTGATACTTTTAGCTAAAGTCAGATGAGGTTTATGAATAATAAATAAACAAATAAAGTCAGTTGATTTTAAAGTGTCCTTGGCACTTACTGGCACCTTGGGCATCTGATCGTGCCTTCCTGTGCTTTCTTTCGAGATCATGCCCAGGGGTTCCACCTTTCCCCAGAGAGACTCTCTGAAGTTAAAAATGTCCACGAATTGTCCTCAGACACCACGTGGTGAGGGACCGAAGACTCAAGACAGTGACTTCATTCCAGGTAACAGAGTCGGAAGTTGAAGAGTGTGGTGGCTGCGCATTTGATGCAGTGACCACTTCTGACTCCTTTCTATGCTCCCTAGAACCCCACAAGCCTTGCAAACTAGCGGGACTTTCCTGTCCTTCGCGTTAATATTCGAAAACATGTCCTAATAGTTTAAGAAAAGAAATCGCCTTGGAAACAGAGATCATATGTGAGCTTAGAAAGTGTTTAACCTTACATGCCTGTAATTTTATATCTCGCAGGTAAATGTGAGGAGACTCTGTACATGAGCAACCATCAGGGCAGATAGCAGAGCAGACAGCGAGGCAGCCGTGGCTGGTCCTCAGGGTGATCCTCAGGGTGATCCTCGGGGTGATCCTTGGGGTGACTTCCTTCTAAGAACTCAGGCACTGAGCGGCTCCGGACTGCCTTTCACTCCTTCCCAGTATTGAACATTTATGATTTGTGAATAAATGTAAGCATTAGATCCATGACTGATATCTTCCCAGGGAAAGAAAGATTTCCTTCTTTACACTGATATATAGGAAGTATTTTTCAGAGCACGATTTTATGGTACGTTTTATAATGATAAGAGGTTCATTTTGCAGCCTCATCTGACTAAATTTTTCTCAGACTATAGCTTTAAAACTCAATATGATTATTCAATAAGAATAGTCATTTGTGAAAAGCCATTTCCGTTATTCTCCAAAACTGGAGAGGTATCTATTCCTCCCCATTACATGAATATTGGTACTTAATTATCCTGTGCTTATTATTTTGCAAGACTTCATAATTAGGAACCAACCACAAGAAGGATTTAAGCTGTGTTTTGTAAGTGCTTTTTGAAGTACTTCTCACATGTGATAACCTGGTCCACGTGTTGATATTAGGGTGGCGTCTGAGGACCAGATCCACAGAGTAAGTGCCCACAACTATGTCAGGAGCATTTTATGTGAGTTCTGTACAAACAGCCTGTGATCAGTTTAAAACATCAAGTGAGCTGTGTGAATACTTTGTTTGCTCATAGCCGGAGTACAGCTGGCTGGAGCAACACCTCTCACTCTGAAGTTTTGCCATACTTATTTCTTTCTTTTATAAAAAAGGAAAACCAGCATTCCCAAGTTTTTAATACCAGTAGTAATCAACTGATTTTAAAATGTTATATTCACCTTCTACCATGCTAATTTAAATGTCTAGGTTTATAAGAAATTCAGGTACATTTCATCCGGTTAAATGTAAAGCGCTGTCATACTTGGAAGAGGTCCTTGCAACCTAACACAGAGGAATTCCAAAATACAACCAAGAACCCATGAATCTATAATTTTACGTACTTCCTATTTTGTACAATCTATAAGTTTATAAGATTTTTATAAAATGTCATTTTGTTTAAATCATAGCATCTTTTACTAAGAGAATTTTATGAATCTTCACTTTCTAAAACCAATGCTAATGGCCACTCTTTCTCTTAATTTGTTCAGAATTCTTTATACTCCCCAGGTTTTGGCATGATAAAGTCCATCTGACTTCTTATATCCAAGCAAAAATATTTGATTTGTAATAGAAAGACCCAGAAGGAAGAATATTTTCAGTAAATTTATGTAAAAATAACTTATAGTGTCATTAAACTATGTCTTAATGTATAAAATCAGTAGTACATTGATTGTCTAAAAGTACTCATGGATTGGAAGCATAGTGTGGTAGAAATATACATGTATTTATTTACATATTTAAGTATCTATTGTACACTTGTGAAAAATTATCAAGAAGATTATCAGTATCAATTGTAAAACAAAAATATACAAATGTACTTGATCTATGAGAACTATTTCCAGAAATCTTAGATACTCTGAAACTCTTCATTATTCTTTCAACCAAATTGTGAGGACCTGTTTTTGTATAAGTATGGAATTTGAGATAAATTGTTCCTGTAAAGTAAACGTTCTATGCCCAGTTACCTGGTTGTTTATCTGTGTATGAAGAAGGTCCCCACCCTGGGCAGGTTGATGGGTGAGGGTGTTGTTTTGGGGTGGGCAGTGGGTACAGTAGGAAGTTTCATAGCCTGACAAATGTCAGTACCTGCTTACTTTCTAGCAAGAGCAACCAAACTATAGCTTCATAGTTAATAAGATACTTTTGTGACTATAATTACCCAGAGAGAAGCAGTATATTGATATATATTCATAGATAAAAATATTTATATTTATTTATATATATTCATATATAGTTTATTTTAAAATTTATATAAGATAATGATTTATTTAGAAATATTCTATATGTCAAGGTTTGAATGTATCCGATTTACCTAGTTTTGCATAGAAAAAGTCATCCAGGTAGTAATATCTCCATTTTCCCCTATGCTGATGTGGCTACAGAGAACAGGCCCTCTGATCACCCGGATGGAGCCGCCCAACCTCACCGCGGTGACCGAGTTCGTGCTGCTGGGCGTGGCCGACCGGCCCGAGCTGCAGGCTCCGCTCTTCGTCCTGTTCCTCGGCGTCTACCTGACCTCGCTGCTGGGCAACCTGGGCATGGTCGTCCTCACCCGCGTGGACCCCGGGCTGCAGACGCCCATGTACTTTTTCCTGGGACACCTGGCGCTCACCGACCTGGGCTATTCCACCGCCGTGGGGCCCAAAATGCTGGAAAATTTTGTGGTGGATCAAAGTACAATCTCATATCATTGTTGTGCTACGCAGCTGGCTTTCTTTCTTTTGTTTGTTGCTTGTGAGCTTTTTATTCTGTCCGCGATGTCCTACGACCGCTATGTGGCCATCTGCAGCCCACTGCTCTATGCTGTCGTGATGTCACAAAAGGTGTGCTGGGTGCTGGTGGGAACACCCTATCTCTACTGCACGTGTATGTCTCTCATAGTCACCATAAAGATTTTCACTTTGTCCTTCTGTGGCCACAATGTCATCCGTCACTTCTACTGTGACAGTCTCCCTTTGCTATCTTTACTCTGTTCAAATACACATGAAATTGAATGGATCATTATGGCCTTTGCAACTTTTGACTTGTTTTCCTCCCTGCTGGTGGTCCTCGTGTCCTACCTGCTCATCTCCGTGGCCATTCTCAGGATGCGCTCGGCAGAGGGCCGGCGCAAGGCCTTCTCCACCTGCGGGTCCCACCTGGCCGTGGTCACAGTGTTCTACGGGACGCTGATGTTCATGTACGTGCAGCCCAAGTCCAGTCACTCCAGGGACACTGACAAAGTGGCTTCTGTATTTTACACTCTGGTTATTCCCATGTTGAATCCTTTGATCTACAGTCTGAGGAACAAAGATGTAAAATGTGCCCTTCAAAGGACTTTGAGAAAGATCTGCAAAATCTGTTCTTAAAGGCCACATCCGACGGGAGTCGTATCTGTCAGACATGGATGAGAACGTGCTGCTTTCCTTCAGAGTGTACAGCACGCGCAGACCCTCTGAGCACATATCCGTACATGAGCCTCCCCCAAGCTATCAGAATGGCCCTGAGCAAATCAGCTAAGTATTTGCCTTCATTTACAAGCAGAGAAATATTTTAATCCGGGGATTTAGCTCAAGTGGTAGTGCACCTACCTTGGAAGCACAAGGGCCTAAGTTTGATCCCTGGTACCGAAAAAAAAAAAAAGGAGGCCAAGAAACATTTTAAACAGTGACCAAAGAAATGCTGTAGTAAACTAGACTAGAATGAGGGACTGTAGAGCGAGCGGCAGAAAGGGCGTGTGTGTTCTCCACCTGCGGGAGGAAAAACAAGAGTGTGTGTGTGTGTGTGTGTGCGCGCGCGCTTGCACACATTTGTATACGTACCAACTAAAATAAATATCTTTTTCTGGCCATTTTTATCTTTCTTTAGTAGTTTGACTTATGCCTTATTATCTCTGTCTAATGCATGTGACTCTTTTTGTCATTCAAATAATAATTCAAATTTATGTCACTCTCTGTTATTCCTACATAAAATGCCTGCTCTGCAAAGAAGTCAATTTCTATTTCTTTGTGGCTGGTGTTTCTTATATTTGGTTCTATGAGTATATTCTGTTCTTATTAGGATTCATTCATTTGATCGATTTGATAATGTGATAGGTAGAAGACAATGGATAATCTAATGATTTGAACCTTGTTCTATCAATAATCAATGTTGTGTGGTTTGTATCATTGCATATAGGATTCCTCAAAGTACAGCATCAAAACTCTCTAAAATCTCTGTCTTCACTGTTTTTAAGATTAATAGTTGTATTTAGTATTAATATTTTACTTGTCGAAGGTATACATTTCTCTTATAGCAACGATTTTAAAAACCAAGAACCAACTTTTAATTTTATTATTTACAAAACAAATGTGAAATGTTTTTTATGACGTGCCGAGGAGTACGTTTGCAGGGTAAAAGGCAGACAAAGGCATCCTGTATGAGGAGATTCTAAACAAAAATTCAGAGGGATGAAAAGAACAGAAAAGTGTGACCTAAGTTTCAGTTTACATACAATATTAAAATTTCCTGATAAAGGCACATAAACACTTATTGTGAAGACAGGAAGTTAACTTTATTCCTCTGAACTGTGCATTGTGAAACTCTATTATGATTTAATACAGAAAAAATGCAGTTATTAATAAGGTACCAGAATAGTCAAGGTTTATAAAATCCCCTGCACGAATTAAATTCGATCCCACAACCAAGCAGGCAAAGTACGAAGGCAGCTCAGGACGGCTGGCCAGGGACCAGCTGCCTGCGGAGAGCCGGGGGCCCGGGCTGCACCCCGGCCGCGGCAGCCCGCTGTGAAGGGAGCGAGGGCCGGGAGGGAGGACGGCTCTGCCCCACCTTCCCGCAGCTCTGTGCGGTGCGGAGAGCAGGGAGGCGCCTCTGGGTTCCGAAAGGAAGAGGAAGGGGAAACTGAGTCCCGGACCCAGCCCTGAAACCCAGCCCAAGCCCATCGCGCGCGCGAGCCCAGCGGTCGGCAGAAGCCGGCCCCGCGCACCGAGCCCTGCGCCGCGCACCGAGGCCTGCGCATCCCGTCCCTGCTGCGGGGCGGTCCCGGGGCCGCAGGCCGGAGCAGAGAGCCGGCTCGGGCGTCTCGTCTGAGGCCTCACGCCGGGCCGGGCTGGGGGCCGTGGCGCGGAGGAGCCGGCAACCCGCACCAAGGGGCCCCGGAGCCCGAGACCCCGCCCGCAGCCCGGAGCCGGAGGGTGCGCTCCGCTGGGGCTCGCTCCGGACAGGGGCTCCCGGGCCTTCTCCACCGCCCGCCACCCGGCGCTGTGCCGTCCAGCTGTGCCCAGAGCGGAGCTCGGAACATGCCCTGGCCCCGAGCAGGGCGTGCGGGCCCCGGCCCCGGCAGCCTCGGGCCGCTCTGGGGAAGGTGGGGAGAGCCGCTCCCGCCGCTCCCGCTGCTCCCGCTGCTCCCGGGGCGCGGCCCTGCGCAAGCCGCGGCGGGTCCTCAAGCGGCCGGAAGTGGGGAGCGGCCCAAGGCCCTGCTTTCCCAGCGCGTGTCTGTCCAGCCGTGTTTTCTTTAGGCCTTGCTTTGGTGACAGACATGACTCATCAGCGACGCATACAAAGTACACGGGCCAAGGGTAACAGTCGCCTCCCTGGGAGGACCCTCAAAAACACATGTGTAAAACTGTATGTGCTTATGTTAGATGGTGTTCTTAAAGAACTCACACTCCATAGAAGTTCACATACCATAACATTAACTGTTTTAAATGAACTATTAGTGGCATTGTATTCTCAACGATGACTAATGGGCATCTCTGTCTCATTCGAAGACATCTCTGTCCACGTGACACGGCGTTCTGATTCCTCCCTCTTCCTGAATTTCTTCCACCTCTTCTTTTTTTTTTTTTTTTTTTTTGCTTTTTGGAGACAGGGTCTTGCTTTGTAGTTCAGGCTGGCCCTGAGCTCACTATGGTGCCCAGGCAAGCCGC
>PVIC010050796.1:0-12685 GCA_004025085.1 Thryonomys swinderianus
AAAAAAAAAAAAAAAAAAAAAAAAAAAAAAAAAAAAAACATGGCTGGAGAGCACTTTAAATTTCCAGTGCTTGGCCAGGCATGGTGGCTCACGCCTTTAATCCCAGCACTCAGGAGGCAGAGGCAGAAGGATTGCTGAGTTCGAGGCTTGCCTGGGCTACATAGCCTGAGCTCAGGGCCAGCCTGAACTACAAAGTGAGTTGTCTAAAAAAGGAAAGAAAGAAAAACAAAAGGAAAAACAAATTCCAGTGCTTTATGCCAAGACTTAAGGTCTTAGGTACCTTTAAAGTATATTTTAATAATTTGCCTAGAAAAAATTCAGACTTTGTTGCAGATTCCTTAGCATTGTGTAATCTTTTTTGATTTAAAGTATAAAGCATTAAATGTATACTTATGTTGACAATTAGGGAAATGCTAGATTAAACAGAACTCTACCAATAGCGCTCATTTAAGTTCATATCCACCACAGATCTCTGCTTGAATGTTATATCATTCAATCGCAAATCTCTCTATAAAAGTGTCTGGCTGTCTTTTAAACCCATTTACGCTCTATGCTTCAATGCCTTTCCTTGGCAACTTTTTCCATATGCTTAACTTCTCTCAGGGAAGCAATTCTGTCTCAATTCACAAAACAGCACACCAATCAACATGGGCAGGCAGGCAGGTAAAGAAAGGAAGGAGGGGAGAGAGGCACACAGAGAAAAAGTATGTTTTAAGTGTAGCTGGCTGAATAAAAGTGATGTTTTAGAAGGTGAAAAGTTTGAGGCTGAAAGAAAATGAAACTAGCACCTACCTTTAAGCAATCAGAGCTCTGAACTTGAATTTATAACTCAAACACTCCTTACCATATGCAACTCGAGTCACAACTGGTAGCATTACTGGGGATTTATGACTTATGACTTGTTCATATTTAATTTGTAACCAAACACTTCCCCTTCCTCTTTGCTACCTTAGAACTCCTGATTAACTCTTGTTTTCACAGGTCAGAGGTTAAATAAAGGAAGGGAAGCACTCTGGGGTGAGACTGCCCAGAGCACCACATCCAAGAATGACCCTGTGCAAGGAACATTAAAATAAGTGATAAGGCTAGAGATTGTTCCAGATAGCTGATGTTCAAAGCCTCCTTCGAGTACAAGGCAGAACCATACAACTTGAGAGCTGGCAACAAAGACAGACAGGAAACTGGCTTGCTCTCAAGTTACCTTTAGTGATGGAGTAAGTCTCTCATCAAGAGGTTTTTTTCCTAAAATGATTTTAGAAATGAAACTGAAGGCTATGAGGAAAGGTGAAGTAGGAATTTGTGCAAGTCACACACAGCCTCTTTCCTTCCTTCACTAGGCCACAGGAATTTGTCTTGCCCACCACATAGTCCTACAGTGAAGAAAAGCTCCACATTCACTAATTCTGTAGAAGCTCTGGGCCAGGGAGAGGGAAGCAAAATTCTCTATAAAATTAATCACAGAAGAAGCACAATTATCTGCTGAAGAGTTTGCATAGAACCTGCCTAACTCCAATGCCTATCCACCTAGCTCTAAGCACCTTCACTGCTCTGTTGCTTACCAAACAGATAAAAACAGATTACCAGCAAAGATGACCACTTATTGAGAAACTTTCCAGGAGCTTTATGTGTATTTGCTTATTAATTCCTCATAATAACCCTAAATATGTGCCATTATACCCCAAAATAACAAATGAGGACATTGCACAACAGGAAGTATAAGTAATCTGTTTAGGACTCACAGTCACAAAGACTAGGGTAGAACCCAGGTTTGTGTGATTTACTACACCAGCAGGTACTTCTCCAAAAAAACCTCTTTCCCCATGGAGCAGCACCAGCGAAGTGTACACTGGGCAGCACATGTGCTGTACATATGATTAAGTGTTTTTAAATTATCAAAAAGACACAATCATTAGGTTTTCTTATGTTTGATAGCACTCATTCATTTTTTGCTTAAGTATTAGCCAGGCACTGAGTAGAGGTGAATAATGACTAATGTAGGTTCTTGGTCTAGATTTGTTTGTAAAACCATGAGGATATTCAGAATGATACAACAGAAGCAATAAGAACAAAACTTGGCAAAGATGAGATGCAATGGGGAAGTTGTCCAGAAGGGAGCTAGATTCCCTGTGTACTATATCATGGCACAGCTGCAGAGTGACACAGCAGGTTCCTCAATAGAAAGGGGAACCCACAGCTAAGCAATTGAGGAGCTGGGTCTCCACGGCATGATAACCAAAGCTGGACCATTAGATGCCATTAGCCACTCTGTTGTGACTGATAAAAATCCTACTCCTTAGCCAATCTTAATTTTTCAAATAATCTTGGTATTTACAGCTTTATTATAAATCAGGAGCAGTCTAAAATGTTATCAAAGCCTAAAATTGATGTGGCAAAACTGTCAAAATATGGTTATATTATAAATTTTTAAAAATAAATACTAAGGGCCAAGTATTTGGCTCAGTGGTTCTGGCACCTGCTCTGTAAGCACAAGGTCATGAGATCAATCCCCAGTGCCCTCCCCCAGAAAAGATTTATAAAAAATAAACACTAAGTGCCAGGCTTGGTGGCTCACGCCTGTAATCCCAGCACTTGGGAGGCAGAGACAGGAGGATTGCTGAGTTCACAGCGGCTTGCTGGGCTACATAGTGAGCTCAGGGCCAGCCTGAACTACAAAGTGAGACCCTGTCTCAAAAACAAACAAACAAACAAACAAACAAACAAAAAAGCACTAAAAATCTTAGACCAGGGATGTAGCTCAGTGGCACTTTGCCTGCCTGGTAAGAACAAGGTCCTGAGTTTGATTCTCTACATGGGAAAAAGCAAGCTTTAAATATTCTGTTATTCCTAACTGCAATATCAGAAATGACCTTAATTTACAGTAGTAGAATGAGTACAGTAAATCAGAAGCTAGCAAAATGGTGACTAGTACATATTCATTAAAATCAGACTGTCTAGAAAGACTTTTTTTTTTGAGACAGGGTCTCACTTTGTAGTTCAGGCTGGCCCTGAGCTCACTATGTAGCCCAGGCAAGCCTCAAACTCAGCAATTCTCCTGTCTCTGCCTCCCGAGTGCTGGGATTACAGGCATGAGCCACCAGGCCCGGCACTGTGGTATGTGGTATTGATTGCTGGTGGGCGTGAATCACCACACCCAGCATTGTATGTGGTTACCAGAATCAAACTCAGGACCTTGCACTTAGGAGGCAGATGCTGGAACCACTGAGCTAAATCTCTGGCCCCTCTAGAAAGATATTTAACACAAAAATTATATTTACATGTAGAAGCAGGCTCTATAATATGATTTTTTTCATTTTAACATTCTTGGAATGTTCTACAGAATCATATACCACTTTTTGGGAGGGGATATAGCTCAGTGGTAAGTTCATGCTTAACACACAGGAGGCCTTGAGTTCCATTCCCAGCATACACACAAATGAATGTATTATCTTGCTGTTGACTTCTGTATAAAAACATCGCTGCCCTTTTAAAAAAATATGGACATGTGATCCAACCTGCCTCTCACTTCCCGGTGTAGAGGTCTTGCTGGAGTGGGGGAAATGACCAGGAGAGAGGGCAGAGCAGGAGGCCCACCTTTCTGCTTAAGTATCTCCATAACCGTGATGACTCAGGTCCCAGATGGGCTCTCAGGATCAAATGGCAGTTTGTACTTTTAACAACTGGTCACGCTAGAGCCTTTACCCTCCCCACTGTACCATGTTTATCCCAATCTCAGTTCCAGGGCAGGGGTGGTTAGCTAGGGTTTTTTCTGACCTTTCCTTAAAGTAGATAAACTCTGAATCAACTTTGGTGGACCTCAGGATATTAACCTAACTCATTTATCTAAGGTCACTTTTGAGAAAACAAAGAAAAAGGGGTCAAAATCTACCTTTCTCAGATTTTGAATCCAGATCTCCCAAGCTGGATCATTTATGTTTAGCAAGCGCCTGTAAATGCTACCCCTGCCCTAGGCAGGATGAATAACAAACACAACATCAGCAGCTAATGGTCTCTTGGATGAGAGATGTGGAGAAGGCAGTAACCCAGGCCCCAAGTGCGAGCTGGGGGGGCCCCTAAGGAAAGAGATCACTACTAGGTTAATGCAACAGTTACACGAGGAAGATGGTCAGATGAAAGGGAAGTCACTTTCATTTGGAGGAACAAAACAGGACAGACACAGATGCAAAGGGCAACAAATGACGCCAGGTGACTGATCCTAGGATAAGGGCTGGGGTATGTATTTTTTTCAGTGATCTTTTTGGACGGCTGGGATGGGGCAGAGAGAGGAATCTTAACAGCAGACACAATGATATCAAAGAAGTCCAGCGAGTCTGGCTTGTGAGCTTTCTGAGCCAGATTAGAGAATATAGCTCTTGGGAGATAATCTAATCCATTTTGTCTTTTTAATAGATCATATAAGCAGGAAAAAAGAAGATGAACCAAAAGGTATAAATCTGCAGCTACATAAACTCAAAGGTTTTAAGGCTCAAAGTACCCCTTGAAAATCTGGACAAAAGGATGTTCTAATCATGAGGACTTCCTTTAGGGTTCTTTTAATTACCAAATGCAATTTTAAAAAGGATTTGGCTGTAGGAGAAGATACCCAAAAACAGGTGTCATCAGGCAGAAGGTTGGCTGGAACCTGCTTCCTTCAGAAGGAGCAGAGCATGTGGGACTCAGCACAGGGGCGGTGTGGGCAGAGTCAGGCATCCTGGGGCAGCAGGTGTGATTGCCTCACTGACTAGAGGGCTCCCCCAGAGATGTCACCTCATCTCTTTGAGGCTGCTCCGCTCCACAGTGCTTCCTGTTTACCCAAGGGGGGTGGTATGGAACAAATTAAGCAAAATGTTTCAAAGTGCTTATCACAGCTCACAGAACATACCAGGCATTCGACTATGAGTCTTCTAGGTAATGTTCAGGTAGGAGACCTCAACTTGCTCTCTCATGGGAAAGAATGGGTCCTAGCCATATTTTGGATAATTTTAAATGCCTTTAAAATGCTGAGAGCCACAAGCCCATGGATAACTTTTGCAATTATTTTTAAGATTGCTTTCATCACAAAACAGAGGGCTGGCTCAGCAGTAATTTTCTAAATATTTATCACTTAACACAAGATAAAGATTTTGTTTCAAAGACAGAATGAAAGCAAGAAAAAAGATAGAGATCATAATTGTGTCCCAGATTTTTTTCAATCATTCCTTAATGAATGAATTTTTTCTTGAACAAACCCTACAAATACCTTCTTGTACTTTTCTGACTGAAGAAATATCATATATCATTCCTAGTTAACTAATTGGAAAAGACAGCCCTAGAGGATTTAGTATGCTATAGTAATATAAAAGACAGCAACAGTAATAAGACTCTTAAGAGCCATCGTTAAACAAACATATGGATGTTAACATTTTTACCTTTCACAATGTTTGAACTTAACTTTTATGGCTCGAAAATAGAACAGTTTCAGTTAATTGAAACACCAGTTCTGTACTTGGAGCCACTCATGGGATGAGAATGAAAACATCAGGTTCCTCGGCACCACCAGGCAGTGTCTGTGCCCCTCCTTCTGCAGTGAAGTGGGTATTCTCAGCTATAACTTACAGATGAGGAGCAGGAAGTGCTGAGACATGAGGCTCTTGCTCAAGATTACACTAGTAAAAGGCAGATCAGGATGTACAGTTCCAGGTTTCAAAGTTCACAATCTTCTTTTTTTTTTAAATCATCTTTGAATTATAGTTCACATACAGTAAAATACAACCACCATACATGTACATTTACATAAGCTTTGATAACTGCATATAGCTGTATAATCACAACTGGCAGCCAAGAGATCCATTTCCAGGACCTTAGAATCTGCTCTTGTGCCCTGTCTACAAAAGTCTGAATGCATGCTTGCTCTTTCCATGCTATTTTGACATCACCTATTCTCCACTTGTTCTTCCCAAAACTCTCTACCTTTAAAATTTCCATTTCTTTTTAACACAAATAAAATTTATTCTGCTGACAAAAGCACCTACTGGTGTAACAACCAGGTTGTGGAGCACTCCTATACAGACCGTCTAGCTTGCTCTTGTCAGAACAAGGAAAGATATAATATGTAGCCTTTTGTTTGAGTCTGGCTGTTACCATGATCTTTTAAGACACAGTAACAGATTGTAGCTCTCACTCCTATACAGACCAATCAGGCCAATAGAGGATAAGTTTTAGCAGTAACATAGTTTCAAGGGCATCCTTATATAGAACATCTCCAGGCTGCTGGATGTCATTCACCCTAAATAATGGGATGTTATGGAGACATCTTCAATCTTTGTTAGCCCAACATTTCACATCTGCATGAAATAAGTCTACTTCTATAGTGAGGTTGAGACTCTCCATAGCATACTATGCTTTGTCTTGGCCATGATATTAAATCCAGTCCAGAGATTTGGCCATGACACTCTCACTGGCACCCAGAGTTTTCTCCTTGACTAGGAAAATCAGAACCCAAGTTCTCTGCTACCTGGCCCAGCCAGGAAAGACAAAGGAAGTGTGAGAGCAGCCCATTGTTCCAGACTGTTCAACTGTCTCATTTTGTAGCAGAATAAATATGATCTTAAAGAATACATGCGACTTAACTAGAGCCCCAAATCTATAGGGCCAAAAGACATCCCAAACAGCTGTCTCCAGTGAACACCAATCTTCCAACAATATTCTTTCCTTTTCTGTTCTATCTCCTATCAAGTGGAGTACAAAAGAAAATGGTTTCTTCTTTCTCAGAAAATATATAATACATTGGTCACCATCTTCAATTATCTAGAACTGTCCTGAGACGTTCCAATTTTCAAATGAAATGTACAGGTAATTCTCATGGTCTCATACTAATGAAGATTTGAAATGATGTTTCACTTCCAAGCTAAATCTGTCTTCTGTACATTTCAATAACTTCTCTGATACCCATTTGGCTTAGTATTCTGTGGCTCATTTGGGGGTCAAACATTCATTGATTATTCGGCCCTCTGCTGGGTGCTGGGACTAATGGATGGTTCAGCCATGATCTCCAGTCTCAAGGAGCTAGATGTCCAGAAGGAGAATCAGATATGCAAATCAACAAGTATAATTAGTAAGATAAATGCTATGAGAGAAATATGCACAGGCACCAATGATGTGTGTTAGCACACACATGTGGTTGTTTTCAGCTCCAACAGAGGTTGCTAATAATTCTAAAATTAAACAGAAATGGTCATATTGGGAGTCTTTATTTTACAAAAGGATATTAGAGGGTCCTTTATTTTATGGATAGACAAAGACTACTCAAATACTGTACAGAGTCCAATACTGATTCCTAAAAAGGCTTTTTGATTTCTATGAATAATTTTCTTCTTCTTTTTCTATTAATACAAAAAAAAAAATCCTGGCACTTTTGTCTGGGTCCAGAATGTAAAATCAGGAAATAAAATGGCAAGTCTTACAACTGTGAACTTCAATCAGCTCATTACAAACCAAAGAGACATATTTGAATGCATGTTGCTACATTCATTTACCTATTCTGCCAAGCCATTCAATTACACGATTTCAGATTGTGTATAAAAAATACAACCACGTTTCTTTCAAAAGCCAGTATTTGGAAAAAAAGTGATTAGAACAGCATGCTATGATACGTTAATACAGTAGTTTCATTTAATGGACAATGGCAGTTTCTGAAATGCTCCCTATACTTTAAATTATTGCACTTACAATTTCATGACTACAACATGTCTCAACTTTTTTCTTTACTGCTGTATAATACACTCCACTGCCACTGTGAATGCAAACAAAATACATTATCAGAAGAGTTGTATTAGCATTTGGAATCATAAAGAAAGTGCTGTTTAAAGCTGGGGAGTGGGTATAGTAGGTTGTTCAAACTGTGAATATCGAGAAGGATAAAGCACTATAATTGAGGGAAAAATCAGAGTGGGAGAGCAAAAGTGAAAGCAACAGGAAAATCTTACACCAAAATTTAACATCCCCTTGGAGGGACAGGACACAAAAGAGCTGGAGTTTATTCTAACAAGAAGCAGCTGTTGCGTTCGAATTAGGAAGCATTCCTAATGAATCAGCAGTTCTTATAATAAATATACTCGCCTTTGAAATGTGAGGATTCTGCTATGAGAATTTCTTTTGATATATTTTTTACATGAACTCATTAGACAGAGAAGAGGCAGGGACTGAGTGCGCTTCTTGCTAAATTACTAAGGGTATCTCATCCACATCATGTGCTCAAGGTTAGTTAGGCTGGGCACCAGAAAACAAAGGAAAAGTACAAAGCTAAAAGAACTTCTACTCACCCACACCCTTTGTGGATCACTCTGAGTAAACTTGGTAAGGTTCCAGGTAACAGTCTCTTACCAAAAACTGTCATTACAGTAAGGTCAGTTAGGTTTAAAATGGAAATTAGAGCCACCCCAACAATTCAAGAGGCATTCCTCCTGCATCAGGGATCTTCACACCCCAACACGGTAATGATCTGCTTGCAGCATACAATCTGTTCCCCAGATAGCCCACTGGCATTTTAGGATGAGAAAAGGGAAAATTATGCATACATGTATATTTATTTCACCCCCCCCAAGGTTCCATATTCCTTTTTTTTCTTGCTTCATTTCTAACAGGTTTTTCAAAGCGAAAATTACTTACATACACACACACACAATCAAAAATACTTTCTCTAATACTGCCCTTACAGAGCAGTTATCCTTCTTAGACCTTAATTTACCAACCCCCCCTTCCCTCCTTCTCACCCTTCTCCTTGCTCTTCTCTGTCAGGTTCAAGGATTCCTGGGTTCTTAGTGCAGAAACCAGGGATCCAGAGGATGACACAAGTACAAGGAAGGATTCCTATAGCTGCCTTGCCTTTCTTCCCTGAACACCAGCAGTACTTCAGCCTTAAATTTGGAAATGAAAGTGAATGGATATCCTCAACAGAAATGAAATCTGTAATTTGCTTAAAAACAACTCTCTTCACAGATTTAGACATGACCTTCTATCTTACTTGGCCACTTTTCTTCCAGACAACAGATTAGGAGGATGCAAAAAAAATATAGGTATGCAGATAATAGAAATTAATGATGAAGAATTTAATTCTGTCATTTCTGTATCATACAGAGGTGGCAAAAATAAGTAGCTCCTTTGAAGAAAAACAGCTTGGGTCTTGTGAAGGTGGGTGTGGATCATCCTCTTTCTATAAATTTGGAGCCCCAGTAAAGTGGGGCATGATCCAAAAGACAAGCCTAGGAGTAACAGAGATTCCTCTCTGTAAAGACTAGTGTCTCTTTGGCTTATATCTGAGTAGTTAGAAGACTGGGATTCAAAAAAGTTCAGAAGCTAAGTGTGGAGGTACATGCCAATAATCTCAGCTACTGGGGAGGCTGAGGCAGAATGGAAAATTCCAGGCCAGCCTACGTAATGGGACCTTGTCTAAAAATGAAAACTGCAAACAAAGTGCTGGGATTATATCTCAGTAGAAGAGTGCTCCTGGGATAGATCCCCATTATTAAAAAAAAAAAAAAAAGAGTGGGGACCTAGTTCAGTATTCTCTGGGTTAACTCTCCGGTGCTACAAAACCAAACCAAACCACCCCTCTACACCACCCCTCTGCAACCCCAACCTACTCCTCAGGAAATCTGTCTGTGGTCACATAATAAATGATAAATATTAGAGAAATATTTGAACCCAAGTCTCCCAAACTCCAAAGCTATAACCACAGGTAGCCTGTATGTGGCTTCCAAATTATGATGAAGTTTGATGCTGCTACCTCTTCAGCACCTCTCAGTTGGCCATGAAGCTCTTACCTAGTGTCCTCTTCTCATGGAGAACGCAAGACACAGGGGCAGGAAAGACTTGTCCAGTGGTACTTGAGACCATTCTAAAAGCACAGAAAGTATTTGTCCCTTGTTTCATAGCATGAGCCTAACTAGTGAAGAGATCTCCTAGATGGACTTCTTTAGACTGATTCCTTTGCAAACATGCACTATACAGAAACATCCACATCCACCATCGCTAGTGCTCAGCTGACTCTTGTTCTAATCAACTCAAAGGACAGCCAGGTAGTCTAATACCTAGGCTGGACAGCAACCCTGGCTTAGAAGATACTTCATTTGATGAAGATAGATCAAATATATGAAGAACTGGCAAGAAAAGAAGTTTAGACATTTGACATGTAAACAATGATTTCTATACAAAGATATCTTCCTTTGAGCTTCTTATAATAGCATAACAATAAATGGTAAAGAATTTAAGGCAAAAAATTATACTCTGAAACTGGAACAAAAGACAATTAATTGTAAACCTAAGCTTCACAGTTAGATAGGCAAGTTATTTAACCCGTTTTCCTTTTCTTTAAAATGGAGCTAATTACGTGGAAGCTGCACAATTCATGTAATGAGTTTAGCACAGTTTCCAGGTAGAAAGTAATCAATAAATGGCAGCCACTGTTACTATTACTTTTAACTCCTAACGTACAGAATCACTAGGAAAAATGTGGAACACCTTGGAGATTTAGCATTGGGCCAATAAAACAATTTTCAGACAAAAGAATTCTTATAGAAATGATTACACATAGACATTACCACTTTAAAGGTATATAATATCAAATTTAAAATACATAAGATAATAAAATATTACATATATTACTAGGAAAAGACTAGAAGAAAATACATAATTTCTATCTTTGGAAGGTATAAAGTAATTTTCTTCTATATTAAAAATATTCTTATTTAAAAGTCAGTTTCATGACTTTTCTTGTGGAGATCCAACTGCCCTGTCAATGTTTTTTAAAACAGACTATTCTTTTTACCTTTGTGTTAGTCTGGCACTCATGTTGTAAAAAATAATCAATCAGGGCAGGGGATTTAGGCTCAGTGGCTCAGCACCTGACAAGCATTAGGTTCTGAGTTTGATTCATGGTACTAGAAAAAAATGAAACAAACCAACAACAACAAAAATATCAATCAATTACCTATTATGCTCAACAAATACATATATCTATCCTTATGCTGATAGCACAATATCTTGATTATAACAAAACTTCAAATCAGTTAATATGTGTCATCCAATTTCATTTTCTTAAAAAAATTCTTTTGCTACATAAATGTATATGTAAATTTTAGAAACACCTTGTCAGATTCTGGTTTTATTTTTCAAAACAGGCTGGTGGCTTTGCATTGATTCTATAGGTGAAATTGGGAAAAACATATATGTACTAGATGGCATGACTGATTAATTTTTTTTTTGAGATAGTGTCTCACTTTGTAGTTTGGGCTGGCCCTGAGCTCACTATGTAGCCCAGGCAAGCCTCGAACTCAGCAATCCTCTTGCCTCTGCCTCCTGAGTGCTGGGATTATAGGCGTGAGCCACCATGCATGGCATTGTGGTATGTGGTACTGATTGCTGGTGGGCATGAGTCACCATGCCCAGTATTGTTGTATGTGGTTACTGGGTCAATCCAGGAACCCTGCACTTTCTAGGTGGGCACTGGAACCACTGAGCTAAATCTCAAGCCCTGATTGACTTTAATTTTAAAGAACTTGTTCTGGTAAATTTTAAATATATTAGGGAGAAGCTAACCAGAAACTCAGGTAAAAGTGATGTTGCTGTTTTGAGCAACATCTGTTGCTGTTGTGATCTGTACAGGAAGGCAATAAGCTAGAAACTCAAGCAAGATTTCTATGTCACAATCCTGAGGCAAAATTTCTTCTTTTCCTGGAAACCTGAGTTTTTGCTCTTAAAGGCCTAGATTGGATATGGGTCATCCATATTATGAAGGAGCAACTCCTTTATTAAAACCCAACTTATCAATTATATGTGTTAATCACATCAAAAATAATTTTGACAGTATGGTCTAGAGTAGTGTTTGAATAAATAATTGGACATGACAACCTATCCAAATTGACACTTGTACTTTATCAGCACAAACATCCTCACAACAGAGTTCTTATGCTCATGAACATAGTTCGCTTTTTCATTTATTTATATATATTTTTAAATAGACCTCAGCAATGTCTTATTCTTTTCAATACACAGGTCTTACAAATATTTTGTTCAACTTTACTCCTAATTATTTCACGTACTGTTGTTACCATATAAGCCATTATTTTATTAATTACAGTTTATAATTTCAATACCAATTTCCTTACCTCATATCCACAAAAATTAACAAAAATGGATAAAAATTCTAAATAAAGAAAATAATTACAAAATGTTAAGAAAATACAGAAAAAATGTTATTAGGTTATGTATGCAAAGATTTCACAGGACACAAAATGTATGCACCATTAAAGAAAAGTTAATAAACTGGACTTGGAAATTAAAATCTTATGGGAAGGTTGAGGTAAGAGGATTGCCATGAGTTTGAACTCATAGCAAGACCTTCTCTTAGAAAAAAATTAAAATCTTGGGGCTGATGGGCCGGAGGATTAGCTCAGTGGTTCCAGTGCCTGCCTTGCAAGCGCAAGGTCCTGAGTTCAATCCCTGGAAACCACATACAATGCTGGGTGTGGACACTCACGCCCACCAACAGTCAATACCACATACCACAGTGCCGGGCATGGTGGCTCAGGCCTATAATCCCAGCACTCGGGAGGCAGAGAAAGGAGGACTGCTGAGTCTGAAGCTTGCCTAGGCTACATAGTGAGCTCAGAGCCAGCCCGAACTACAAAGCAAGACCCTGTCTCAAAAAAAA
>PVIC010050797.1:0-12689 GCA_004025085.1 Thryonomys swinderianus
GTGAGACCCTGTCTCAAAAAAATAAAAATAGCGGGAGGCAGAGACAGGAGGATTGCTGAGCTCGAGGCTTGCCGGGGCTACCTAGTGAGCTCAGGGCCAGCCTGAACTACAAAGTGAGACCCTGTCTCAAAATTTAAAAAGCCCCCAGATCAGTCAAGGCCCCCGTGCTCAGAGTGGAGCTTCGGAGGTGGCTGGTCACGGGCTGCCATCCCAGGCGTGGCCCGGAGGACTGTCTTCTTGTCCCTGCTCCTCCCTCTCCAATGTCCCCTGGGCATGGAGCGGTGACTGTGGGTTAAGCCACGAACCCGACAAGCCTCCCCCTGAACTACGGGTGCCCACTGGCGTGTCTCAGGGACAAAGAGAGTGACTGAGACATCGCATCCCCCACCCTGAGGTGCGATTCCCAGTACCACAAAAGCAAAACAAAGACTGGCCAGGCACAGGGGCGCAGGCCTGAGCCTAGAAGCACGCGCCCCGTGCACGCTGCCTGCACGCATCAGCGGACGCTGGGGTCACAATTCCTAGTACAACACATGAGAGAGTTCTCTGGAGCCAGCCTGTCTGGGTTCACATCTCAGCTCTGCGTCTTCTAGGTGTCCTTGAACAAGTTATTTAACTTTCTCTGTGCCTCCGTTTCTCTATTTGCAAAATAGAGAAATTACAAGTATCCTCATAGAATTCTTTTTTTTTTCTTTTTTTTTAAATGCTTTTTTTTCTTTTTTTTTTTTTTTGAGACAGGGTCTCACTTTGTAGTTCAGGCAAGCCTCGAACTCAGCAATCCTCCTGTCTCTGCCTCCAGAGTGCTGGGATGACAGGCGTGAGCCACCACGCCCGGCACTGTGATATGTGGTATTGATGGCTGGTGGGCGTGTCTCCACGCCCAGCATTCTATGTGGTTACCGGGGATTGAACTCAGGACCTTGTGCTTGCGAGGCAGGTGCCGGAACCACTGAGCTAACCCTCTGGCCCCCCTCATAGAATTCTTATTTTGTTTCTTTGAGACAGTATCTTGCTACATAGTCCAAATTGGCCTTGAACTCACTATGTATTCTAGGCTGGCTTCAAACTCGTGGTGATCCTCCTGTCTCAGCCTCCCAACTGCTGCCATTACATGCCTGCAGCACCACGCCTGGCTCCGCACAGGATTCTCAGAGAAATCACATTGTTTAACATATGTAAAGACACGGCAAAGGCTATAGCAGGGGTGCTGAGTGGAACGGGGTAAACTTGCCCCCAAATACATGCTTTCTAGACAGAGGAGCTCAGCCAAGCGGCTTTGAAGTTATAGTTCATTGTGCCGCCTATAAAATAAAGTAGAACCCAGCCCTGTCAGAGGCTCCCTCTGAGAGCTTCCTGGCGGCCTGCGGGTCTCTGGCTGTCCTGCCCTTTCCTGGCACACCGGGCGGCCATCTCCCCGCCCTCCCCAGCATCTCGCACTCCTGGCTCTGGCAGCAGGAAGATGGGCAACGGCCACCCTCCGTCCTGTGCCGTCCCGCTTGCCCGGCCGGTGCGGCTGCCGCGGCGTGAGTTCAAACCCCGCTCTCTGGGGTCCAGACGGGGCCTCGGAGCGGCTTCTTTTCACTGCCCAGCTTGTGGTGAGAGCTAACTGGAACTACCCGGGTCTCCTTGCGCCATCCTGGCCCCAGACGCGCTGGCAGACGCTGCTGCATGGCACTGTGCCCCCTCGCGCGCCAGGGCAGAGGGCGGGCGCTCCTAACACGTGGTTTTCCTCCTTACACGTGGTTAAGTTCCTCGAAGTTCTTGATACTAACCATTTCCGCGAGCCTCTCCCGGTGTCTGACCCCTCCTCTGGCCCACAGCTGGTCACACAGCACGCAGCTTCGCTCTTCTGAAGCAGTCCTTAGAAGCCTTCGAGGCACGCACGGGTGATGGTGCTGCCCGTAACCCCAGGCTCTAGGAGGCAGAGGCAGGAGCCTCTCCACCTGGCCTGGAGAGCTAATTGGATGAATTCTATGCTGTATGAATTATTTCCATTAAAGCTTTTAAGAAAGAATAAATAAGTGAAACTAAATAAGTCTTTGAAAACTTTTGGATCATACAGACTTGGGTTCATCTTTATCTCAATTATTTAGTCTCGGCCTCGGGTGGGGCAGGTGCAAAACATCAGGCGGTTTCGGAGTGAAGAGCTGAACCCAAGATCCGGCCAGCCGCGGTTCCCGCCCTGCTGAGAGAGACCGTCACGTTCCAGGACATACTGCGCGGCAGCCCGTGCCAGACTCTGAGCTGGCACCACATGGACTCAGAGACAGGAAGCAGGGCAGGCCCGCGGGAGCTGCCCTGCTCCGCCCCGGGCCCGTCCTTCCCCCTGCTCTGATCTTCGCCCTTGAGAGCACACAGCGCCCTTCCAGTCTGCACGCCTCACTGCGGGCCGGTGTTTTCTTTCGCTTTGTTCTGAGACGCCCAGGTCTCAGACTCTTGCGCTCCAGAGACCCTGCGCCCCCTGGGGCCCGGCACAGGAACTGCAGGGCTACCCGCCCTCGGCGACAGCCTCGGCCTCGCCCTGTGGGTGGAGCGGGAGCGCCGGTCAGCGTGCCCACCAGAAAGCAGGTTTGGTGCAAGACACGCAAAATGCACGGATTGACAGGTCAGTCCCAGCAGCCTCCGCGGAGTCCGGGGGGGGACCAGGAGCTCACTGCAGCGTCCGGGGCTGTTAGTCTCTTGAGGGCAAGTTTTCACTGGCATCACTAAAAGAATTAGAGATATAACTTCAGAAGCAGAAACAAAAACCTTTTTATTGGGAAGGGAAGAGCAACAGGGAAACAAAATCACTTTATTGGGAAAGGAGAGGAAATACAGAGATGGAGGGAGGCGGGGCCGGGAGCGGGCCGTGGGGCGCGTGGCGAGAAAGCCGTGCAGGCCTCAGGGCCTGGGAGACCCCGCGGGCCCGCCCTCCCCGCCACACGCACGCCCTCCGGCGGCCCCTGGCGCTGCTGGGTGCGGAGCGTGCGCGGTCCAGGCCGACCTCGCAGGAAGGCGCAGGCGGCCTCGGGCCGAGGGTGAGAGCGCGTCTGGGTGTGAGAGCGCGTCTCCCGCGCTCCTGTCTCCTCCGCCCCGCCGGGTTTCTCTGGTGCTTCCCTGCACATGCGGGGCGGAGGGAAGGAGGCCTCCGGGGAGGTGAGCGGCTCTCCTGCTCCTGTGCTGACCCCTCGCAGGGGCTTAACTATTTTTTTTTTTTTTTGAGACAGGGTCTCGCTTTGTAGTTCAGGCTGGCCCTGAGCTCACTATGGTGCCCAGACAAGCCGCCGCGAACTCAGCAATCCTCCCGTCTCTGCCTCCCGAGTGCTGGGATGACAGGCGTGAGCCACCACGTCCCGCATTGTGGTATGCGGTGTTGATTGGTGGTGGGAGTGTCTCCACGCCCAGCATTCTATGTGGTCACCGGGGATCGAACTCAGGACCTTGCGCTTGCGAGGCAGGCGCCAGAACCACTGAGCTAACCCTTGGACCGGGGCTTAACTATTTGCTGTAAACCGCACTGAGGCCAGCGCCTTTCCCAGCCTGTCCCCAGCTTCCCCTGGCAATCCACCAGGAGCCAGAGCGTCTTCTCTGGGACCCAGGAGCAGCCAGTCGAGGCGAAGGCAAAGACCAGAGCTGCTCTCAGACACGGGTGCCTCTTTCCCGCCAGGGAGGGTCCCTGGTGCCCGAGATCCCTCCCGCCTGGCACCAGGTGGTCAGATTCAGCTGGGCACATCTCCTTCCGGGGGACATTCAGTCCCCGTCACAGTGCCCACAAACTGTGGCCACAGAGAACCAGTGGAGATGTCTGTCCCTATGCCAGCTGTTTTCTCAAACCATTAAAACATTTATTTTTAATCCTCTTTTTTGATGTTTCTAGAGCTGTTCAGTCTGATTTCCTTTATTACACGTGGGACTTTGGGGACTCAGATCGCCCCCCAACATTTGAGGCATGTGGTTCAGACATCCCCAGGGCTCCTTGCACAGCACAGTATGGGTTTGGGCAGGTGCTGTAGGTATAGCTTGTGCCCCCGCTCTGCCTGCATAAGGTCCACGCTTCACCCACTCACTGCGAACAAGAGGTGTAGTACTGCACCCACCTATGCATGTGTGCACATGTACTTATGCATTTTGTTTTTATTTCTTTGAGACAGGGTCTCGCTTTGTAGTCCAGGCTGGCCCTGAGCTCACTACGTAGCCCAGGCACACCTTGAACTCAGCAACCCTCCTGTCTCTGCCTCCTGGGTGCTGGGATGACAGGCTGAGCCACGACACTCCACACTGTGGTGTGTGGTACTGATTGTGGTGGGTGTGAATCACCACTCTCAGTATTGTTGTATGTGGTTATCGGGGATCGAACCAGGTACCTTGTGCTTGCTAGTTAGGCACTGGAACCATGGAGCTAGATCTTGGCCCTAGTTTTTTGTTGTTGTTGTTGTTATTTTGAGACAGGGTCTCACTTTGTAGTTCAGGCCCTGAGCTCACTCTGTGGCCCAGGCAAGCCTCGAACTCAGAAATCCCCTGCCTCTGCCTCCTGAGTGCTGGGATGACAGGCGTGAGCCACCACGCCCGGCACTGCGGTGTGTGGTACCAGACATCAAATTTGGGGCCTTGCGTTTGCCAGCCAGATGCCAGAACCACTGAGCTGAATCCTCAGCCCCTGTACTTAGCATTTTTAGTCGAACACATTCTGGGAGGATTTTTAAATGATGTTTATTAAAAGGTTTCCAGTTCCAATGATAAGTACACTGGTATTTTCCACAGATGGAAAAAGTGAAACCGTCCTGAAAATGGGACATATTCCATGGAGCTCGTGTTCACACAGAGCGGTGCTATTGAAAACCGAACTTTTTCCACTTTATGACAGTCCGGCTGGAACGATCCATCCATTGCTGTGCTGTGTGAACTGGAGCTTTCTTCAGAACCTCTGCTCGCCTTGTAATCTACAGGGCGTGAAGCATCGGCAGCCGTGAGGGCACTCTCGGTTCCGGGGTAGAGGCGGAGGCAGATGGACAGACGCCAGACTGCGGGCTCGGGAGGCCAGCGGTGCATGTCTGCAGTCTACAGGGAGGCCATCATCTCGGGGAATCCTTAATTATTTTATCCATATTTTTTTTAACCTGCTGGGGATGGAACCTAAGACCTTGTGCAAGCTAGATACACACTGCACTCTCGTCCTTCCCATATTTAAGTATCTCTGGCACGTTTACATTACATAGTACAAAGTAAGTGCTATGTAAATCATTGTATTGTTTTTGTTTATTTGTTCTTCATTCTGGGGGTCAAGCTTAGGACCTTGTCCTTACAAGGCAAGCACAATGCCGCTGAGCTATATCCCAGTCCTCTATCAGGAGGAGGCAAGAAAAAGTCTGTGCCTGTGGAGAATTGGTGTAATTTCTGTTTCAATATTCTCAGTCTGTGGTTGGTTGAGTCCGTGGATGAGAAACCCACAGGTACTGTATATATATATAAAAAAATGTGAGGGCGATGGAGATTTAGCTCAGTGGTTCCGGCGCCTGCCTCACAAGCGCAAGGCCCTGAGTTCGATCCCCGGTAACCACATACAATGCTGGGCGTGGTGACTCACGCCCACCAGCCATCAATACCACATACCACAATGCGGGGCGTGGTGGCTCATGCCTGTCATCCCAGCACTCGGGAGGCAGAGACAGGAGGATTGCTGAGTTCCAGGCTTGCCTGGGCTACATAGTGAGCTGAGGGCCAGCCTGAACTACAAAAGGAGACCCTGTCTCAAAAAAATAAAAATTAAAAAAGGTGAGTCTGGGGTGGTAGTGCACCGCTATAACCCCAGCACTGGGAGGCTGAAGCAGGAGGATAGACACCAGTTTGACACCTGCCTGGATTACATAGTGAGTTCAAGCCAATTTGAACTACACAGTGACACCCTGTCTCAACAAACAAACAAACAAACATAGCACTAGAAGTTCTATTCAGGGCAACTAGCCGAGGAAAAGGAATTAAATGCAATCAAATTGGAAAAGAATAAATACAATTAATTCTACTCACAAATAACATAATTTATGTGTAGCAACATTACCAATTTCCACACACTCACTAAACAGACTTAACTAATGAATTCAGAGAGTTTGAGGATCCAAAATCAACATACAAGGGTAAAAGAGGAAGGTCAAAAAATTTGTTTAAGAAAATTAAAGAACTTGTAAATCAGTAGAAAGACAGCCCATGTTCATGGATCAGAAGACTTAATATTAAGGTGGCAGCAAAGCAATATAGAGACAAAATGCAAACTCTCAAAACGCAGTGCAATTTTTCTGTTTTGCTTTGCTTTGGACTTGGTTTTCTTTTCTCCTCCTTCTCCTCCTCCTTCTCCTTCCTATTCTCCTTCCTCTTCCTCTCCCTCTCTCCTCCTTCTTCTTCTTCTTCCTCCTCCTCCTCCCCCTCCTCCTCCTCTGCCTTGTTCTTTGTCTTCGTTTTTGTATTCGTCTTCTTCTTCTTCTTCTTGCAGTATGGGTGATCAAACTCGGGGCCTTCCCCCAAGGAATTTTAGCAGAAGTAGAAAAAAAAACATTAAAGCAGAAATGTTGTTGTTGCCAATTCCAGCTACACAGGAGGCTGTGGCAGGAGGATCGTGCTTCAGCAAGACCCAGACTCAAACTAAAACATGAATGGTGGTGTGTCAGCTCAGCCACAGAGCCCCTGCCCAGAGTGAGCACGGACCCAAGATCAACCCCCAGGACCAAGGTCCACCCTGAAATCCGGATGAAATATCAAAGGCCCTGAAGAGTCTCCACTTTTCCCCACATCCTGGGAAAACAAAATTTAAAGACTTGCACTTTCTGAATCCAGAACTTGCTAGAAAGCTATAATGCTTAAAACCACACAGTAGTGACATGTAGACCAGCAGGATGAACCAAAGAGCCCAGAAATAATCCTCACATGTGACCAACTGGTGGGGGGAGGGACACTGAGAGACGCTGTCTCACTACCTAGCCCAGGTTGGTCTCGAACTAGTAGAGATCCTCCTGCCTCAGCCTCTCTATTGCTGGGATTACAGGTGTGTGCCATACTCCCAGCTTACAGGGCACTACGAAGAGAATGAAAAATCAAACTAGAGGATGGCAGAAAACATTTCCAGTTGCCTGTCTGATGAAATATTAATATCCAAGGTATATGAAGAACAACAAAAGGAAATAACCCAATGAAAAAACAGCCAGAAGACCTAAAGGTATATTTCTCAAAGAAAGTAAGGGCCGGGGATTTAGCTCAGTGGCACCACTCCTCCCTAGCAAGCACAAGGTGCTCAGTTCAATCCCTGGTACAGAAAAAAAGAAAAACAACCACAAGGAGACAACGCTTTGCAGCCATTAAGGTAGAGATTAGAGGGGAAGGAGGGGGAGAGAGCAAGCAAAACAGCTATAGATGAGGACTTGGGGCAATGGGAGCACTTCTACTTTGCCATGTGGGGATGGAAAATGCTTCAGACACTGAAAAAGGTTTTTTGTTTGTTTGTTTGTTTTGAGACAGGGTCTCGCTTTGTAGTTCAGGCTGGCCCTGAGCTCACTATGGAGCCCAGGCAAGCCACCACGAACTCAGCAATCCTCCTGCCTCTGCCTCCTGAGTGCTGGGGCTACAGGCGTGAGCCACCAAGCCCGGCACTGTGGTATTGATGGCTGGTGGGCGTGAGTCTCCACACCCAGCATTGTCTGTGGTCACCGGGGATCGAACTCAGGGCCTTGCGCTTGTGAGGCAGGCGCCGGAACCACTGAGCTAAATCTCAGCCCCCCATGAAAAAGTTTTTGGATAGAGAAGCACAAGGCCACTTTGTCATATACACCAGAAAGCATTAGGCACAGGGCTCAAGCGGAAACCTGGACGCCAGTAATAACACCAGCCCTGCTCTATACAGCCCACAGCTGGAAACAACCCACATATTTGCCAACAATGAATAATCAACAGGGTGGCCTATCATATAGTGAAATATTACTGAGCCACAAAAAGAGAAGTCTAGCAGGTGTGGGGGCTCAGGCCAGCAATCCCAGCACTCAGAGGCTGCGGCAGGAGGGTCACTCTGAGTTCAAGGCCTCTCTGGGCTCCATAAGGGGACCTCGTCTCAGATCAAGCAAACAAGGGCTGGGAATGTAGTTTGGATGTCCCTGTGTTCAATCCCCAGTATTAAAAAAAGTCCATGAATGTTCCAAGACCAAGTAACTCTGAGTGTCACAACTGCACTGACCTGACAGCAGGGCCCTCTCCCGCAGCCTGGCATCTCTGGCACCTTCACAGGCAGGGTGAGCATGGGACAGATTTGAGGCACGTTGAGAGAGAGCCACATCCTCGAAGCCTGCCTTGCCCCTAGGAGAGACGAAGGCGGTGTGCGGTGCCCGGCCCGGCAGAGAAGCCCAGCGAGGGAGGGGCGGCGATGGGTTCCGTCAGGGCGCTGACTCCGTGGAGCCCGGGGGGCCTCAGCTCTCAGCCTCCCTCCGGGGAAAGGCTTCTCCCCAGCCCCCGTGAGCTGCTCTGTCAGCTCCTCCTGTGTGCAGGGCCTGGGGACACCGCCAGGGCCCCGTTCAGCTTCTCCGGGGCCTGGGCCTCTGCAGCAGCCTCGGCTCCCAGGGCTCCGCTCGCTCGCACCCTGGCTAAAGACGGTGCGGCTGGCAGCTCCCTCGGCGTCGGTGGGCACCGCCTCTGGAGACTCGCCTCGGCGGGCGGGCGGCAGGAGTGCGCGGGCTCCCACGGAGGCTGAGGGCCCCTATTCCTTCAGGGCCAGCGTGACGGTTCCCACCACGCAGGAGGGGTCGTATCTCCCAGGGGACCCGGGGCCGGTTCCCCTCAGGTATCTCAGCCGATCTTCCTGAAGGGTCGTGCGGAGCTGTTCCTGGTGGGCAGGGGTGGAAGGAGCAGGCCATGCAGACACAGGGCAGCCTGGGCCATGAGCCTCCAGGCCCGCCTGGCTCTGTGACGCTCAGGGGCCTGGCAGGCACCCTGCCTGGAGCCTTTCCACCCAGGGCTGGTGTCCTGGGGAACCGTCCAGACTCTCCATAACCTTATATCAAAGTGCCCCGATGTCTGGACGCTGCCAGCCTGTGTGGGCACATGCCACTGTCCCCTGGCATCTCAAGGGTCCACACAGCCTCCTTACCAGGGAACCTCCCAGCACTGTGTGTCTCGGCCAGTTCTGATCGGGTCGGCGCCCAACCTCGGCTTGGGAACAGCTGCTGTGCTGCAGGCCCCACACTCCAGTCGCAGAGCGGGCTCTCTGCTGCCCCGCTGTGTGAGAGGGGCCGGGACCGCCTCAGAAAAACGCCCATCTCCCTGGGTCAAGCCACAAGCCAGCACGTCCGTGACGGAGCCTCAAAACCAAGTCAGGCTGCACAAGTCAGTGCAAATACAGGCCACACGTCATTTCAAGTGGGGCAGGCACTGAACGCCATGGTTACCACAACAAAAGCAAACAGTGAGAAGGAGAGCAAAGCGGCCTCGGAAAGTCACTCGGGAGGCGGCAGCCTGGGTGGGCTCCGGGCCCCGGGGACCTGCGTCACTGGGGCAGAGGCGGCAGAGGCAGGAAAGGGCCAGACCGACTGCTCCTGCGCAGGAAGTCCCTGTACCTAGTAACTCCGGTGGCTTGACTGTTCTGTGTCTGGTTATTTAGGACCAGTAACCAAGAAAACCAAACACTCTGGCAGCCCGAGGGAGGGCACCACACCCGGAGCAGGGAAGCGGGGCTCCCCCGGGCGGGAGCTGCTTCTCACGAGGCCGAACACCTGGGGCTAAGGCAGGAGAGGAGCCCAGTTCTGCCAGGCCAGGTCGGCGTCTCACCCATGCCAAGCACCGGCCAACCTGCGGCCTTTTCCACTCGGCTCATTTACACCCGGTACCGCAGCTCTCGGACTGAATTCTCGCCTCACTGAATCAAATTCAATGTTTAGGTTCAGTCTTAACCTGATGGGGAAATTCGCTTTGGCTCTCATCCGATCTGGCTCGCAGCCAGGACTGTGCCGAGAGTGAACTTCATGAGCGCGATGCCCCCATGGGCCCGGCCTGTCGAGGCGGGCGTGGTGGCCTGAGGTCAGCTTTCCACGTCAGGTCTCCGCTTGCCCGGCACCTCCAACAGGCATCTTGGTTGCTTGTAAAAAGGAGACGAGAGGAAAACGGAGCTGTCCTTATTTTGGGCTGGGTTGTCCTGTGCCTGGGTCTGCCGAGGCTGCTGCGTGCGCCGACGTCTGGTGAGCCCTCCTGCTGGCTCGGCAGACATCACCGTGGACGGGCCGGGAGGGTCAGGCTTTGCGTGCGACGGAAGAGACTGCCAAGCACACGCCAGGAGCCAACAGTGAGCAGCACGGGTGCTGAGGGCCACAGGAAGCCTGGGCCAGTGACACATATAACACAGACTAAGAAGGGTGCCAGGGCGCCGGGGATCTAGCTCGGTGGTTCTGGCGTCGGCCTTGCAGCCACAAGATCCTGCGTTTGATCCCCAGCACCACACAGCACAGTGCCGGGCGTGGTGGCTCACGCCTGTCATCCCAGCACTCGGGAGGCAGAGGCAGGAGGATTGCTGAGTTCCAGACTTGCCTGGGCTGCATAGTGAGCTCAGGGCCAGGCTGAACTACACAGCGAGACCCTGTCTCAAAAAAAAAAAAAAAAAAAGGTTCTCGGAATGGTGTGATTGACAGGAATGACTGACACGCCGCCGAGTCATCGCCCAGCCCCCTCTCGTTTTTCTTACACTTACACGGTGTAGTGCATACTTCTGAGCCTGTAACAAGGCAGGAGCACGTCAAGGTGACCAGATGACCCAGCTAGGACCTCAAGGGGCATGTGCTCCCGCCTGGAGCATCAGCCGTCTACCAAGCTTCCGTCATCTGATTTTCCACCTCGCTTAGGAGAGTGGAAGCAGGAATAACCATAGGGTGCTGTCTAGAATTAAACGGAGGGAAAGGACTTACTCACTGAGCTCCGTAGTTTTGTTTGTTTTGATTTTTTTTTTTTCAGTATCAGGGATCAAATTCAGGCCCTTGTGCTTGCAGGGTAGGCATTTTACCACTTGAGCTAAATCCCTGGCCCTGTTATGAATTTTTAAAATAGGGTCTCACTATGTAGCCCAAGCTGGCCTCAAACTGGTGGTGATTTTCCTGCGTCAGCCTCCTGAGTGCTGCGATTATAGGTGTGTACCACTAAACCCGGCTCACCTCCAGAGTTTCTAACGTGGCTGACCAGATGCTGGGCCCTGTCAGCTGCATCTATTCTGCGTGTCCTTTCCCATAATTCACTCTGTTATAACTATTCAGTCCATATCCATGAACCGACAGTGAGCTCCAGTGAGGAGGTTACCACAGGTCACGCAAGGGTGTTTAGAGCTCACGCGTTCTGGGTTGGGGTTTTCCAGGCTGGGTGTGGGTCTCTTCCTGCCCTCTGTCTCTGGGTAGTTAGCCTTCGTGAGTCAGGGCTTGGCCGTGAACCCAGATCAGTAAACTGAACATTTCTATATCTAACGAATATGTCCAGAACGTTTCTCTCCAGCCCATCCCTGGAAAGAGGAGCCGCTACTCAGAACACTGGCTGGCGTTGCTTTCTGAGCTGGGCACCGGCGAGTCTCCGCATGTGCTCTCGTGTCGGGCTTGCTCTGCTCCGCACAGTCCCGAGGCGCCCACAGCGGGCGCACAGGTGGGCACACTCGGCTCAGGTGAGCAGACACTGTCAGAGTCTCGCAGTGTCCGGGCCACGGCCACGTCAGACAGAGCAGCCTCCCACACGGGGCTCGGATGGACACATGCTTCCGGTGACGAGGGGTGCGCAGAGCCCTCGGGGGCGAGTCTCAGCAGCACCCTGGGAGGTGCGTCTCTTGCGGGCGCTGGAGCAGGCACCGCGGTGCTCTCAGACGCGGCCAACCTGCCTTGGAAAGGACGCGCCACGGGGGAGGCCGGGAGCCCTCAGCCGGCCCCCAGGACCCCAGCTTTGGTAACAAACCTACGGGAGGGTTTGCACACGAGGAAATTCAAGCAGAGGAAGCCGCTTGCCCTCTTACGAGGAGCCAGGCTGAGGTGGTTCGTCACGACCCGCGGGCTCAGCTACGCGCCTCGCTGGAGACAGAGGTGCCCGCGGCCGGCAGCTTGGCAGCCCCCCTGCGGAGCAGGAGGTAAGGTGGCAGCCGAGCCTCCTCAGGAGCTCGGTCACCCTGCGGGGCCACAGGTCTGGGTGCGGCGGGCTCCGCCCAGTGTCTGGCGGTCGTGGGTGTACAGGGACTCAGTCCTCGGTCCAGCCTGGGTTTCCCTGGGACACCTCGGGCTGAGAAAAGCACTGTCCCTGCGGCCCTGGCTGCCCCCTCTCTGCCGAGCACAGAAAAGGGTCTCTCCACCAAGCAGCCAGGAAAGACGGCTGGATCCTCTCTGCCCTGTGTGACCTCTTTCACCTTTTCATAATTAACAATGTTCTTGTTTTATTGTGACTGCTTAGTTTTGCGTTTGCCTCCTGAGCCAGGGTCTCGTCATGGAGTCCAGGCCAGCCTCAAACTTATTATGAGCCCACTCATCACTGTGGCCGCATTCTCGGTTCAGCCCGTACGGACGTCGGCCGGGCCCGTCAGAGGACGGCGACCTGCCCACGCGACCCCTCTCTCCCTGCAGCGGGTGTCCCGGCCTCCGCCGTGGCTCCAGGTGAGGACACACTGGGCCCGTCCCTCAGCGGTCAGAGCCGGGTCCGGGCTGAACCCAGCTGGCCCCTCCGGGCCTCCTGCC
>PVIC010050798.1:0-12687 GCA_004025085.1 Thryonomys swinderianus
TTTTTTTTTTTTTTTTTGAGACAGGGTCTTGCTTTTGTAGTTCAGGCTGGCCCTGAGCTCACTCTGTAGCCCAGGCAAGCCTCAAACTCAGCAATCCTCCTGCCTCTGCCTCCCGAGTGCTGGGATTACATGCGTGAGCCACCACACCCGGCACTGTGGTATGTGGTATTGACTGCTGGTGGGCGACACCACGCCTAGTATTCTATGTGGTTACTGGGATCAAACTCAGGACCTTGTGCTTGCGAGGCAGGTGCTGGAACCACTAAACTAAATCTCCGGCCCTGCCTTTCCTTATATTGTAACAGAGTCTAAGTTATTTAGTTCAAGCTAGCCTTGAACTCACTTCACTTTGTAGCCCAGATCCTCCTGCCTTAGCCTCTCAAGTACTGGGATCCAGGCAAGGGCCAAACCTGGCTTCCTTTAATAATTCTTTTTTTTTTTTTGGAGACAGGGTCTCGCTTTGTAGCTCAGGCTGGCCCTGAGCTCACTATGTAGCCCAGGCAAACCTCAAATTCAGCAATCCTCCTATCTCTGCCTCCTGAGTGCTGGGATTACAGGCGTGAGTCACCACACCCAGCGTTGTTGTATGTGGTTACCAGGATTGAACTCAGGACCTTGTGCTTGCAAACTCAGGACCTTGTGCTTGCGAGGCAGGTGCCGGAACCACTGAGCTAAATCTCTGGCCCTTCTTTAATAATTCTTAAAGCACTTCAAAGAGTTTTTTTTTTAATCTTTCAGAGAATGTTAAGACAAAACAATCTAAAGATGAAAAGAAGATCCTGGCATAAAAACAGTGTTCAGTGCTCACTGAAAGAAAATAATCAATACCATAATGGTGTTCACATCATTTCCATTTGCTCAGGAGTCAGGGGTGCCAGCCCGAGGTGGCACGCTTCAAGCAGTGAACAGAGGAAGAGGCCCTCACCCCTCAGCCACATCACAAAGCCCACAAAATCAGGGCTAGAATCCCTCTTCTTTGCAGTCTCTCAGATTTAAGTACAGTTGGCAAAAATGAGAATGAAGATTTAAAAGCAAAAAACAAAACTGGCACAGTAAGTCTGTGACAGGCAAACCCAGCCCTCTCTGGAGTGGGGGCAGCACCCACCACCTGGCACCTCACCCCACTCCCCACCACTGGGACAGTAGCATGACACTGATTCTGCTCTGGGCTATAGAGCAGCAGACACTGGTCTGTGAAGATGCAGAAGATTACACGTTTGAAATGAGAGCTCAGAGAAAAACAAAGGTTGTCACTTGCATTCCGAGGACCGCAGGAGGTACAGGGAAAAGGAGGGAAGAACATCTCCCATGGGCAAGAACATCTTCCCTCTCCCGCACCCCATCTGCCAACCCTAATTACACGGTGACACCAGTCTTCCCCTTCCCAGCTCAGTGTTTAAAATAAGCAGCAGCATACCCAGTGTGGTCACACACCCTAGTCATCCCAGCACACTTGCAGGCTGAGGCAGGAGGATCACAAGTGATTCTCAAGCTCAGTGATGGAGCAAGCCCCTGTCTCAAAATAAAGTGAGAAAAAAGGGCTGGGGACACAGCTCAGTATGAATGCTCTTGCTTTCAGTATCCAGTACCACAGGGGGACGGGCGGCACTGTAAAATGAAGCACAGAAAGGGACCTTAAAGCCCACTGGGGTGGACATGGTGACTCATGCCTGTAATCTCAGCCCCTGAGAGACCAAGGCAGAGAATTTACAGCTCAAGGCCAGGCTGGACTACATAGTGAGACTGTTTCAAGACATATTCCCTCCAAAGACCACCTAGCTCAACCCTGACCTCACAGGTGAAGACAGGACCATAGAGCACAAGGTCACACAGCTCCTTAGTGGAAGGTGTCCAAGTCCTGGAACAGAGTCCTCCAAGGCTCCATTTTGCCCGGGCCAACCAGCTGGCCTAAGGCAGAACTGGAGGGCTGGGGAGGTGAGGGCCAGACAGAGAACGAGGTCTTCAGACAGCCACAGAGACAGGCCAGGACTGCAAGCCAAACTCTGCCAGCTGTCACCAAACCCACCTTAGACTTCTGCCAGGACAGCCTCTGAGGGAGGGGATGAGGGTCTGGCAAGCAGGAGCCACTGCAGCAGACAAGAAATGAGTCGGGAGGGCCGGAGATCTAGCTCATTGCTTCCACCGCCTGCCTAACAAGCACAAGGTCCCTGGCTACATAGGGAGCTCAGGGCCAGTCTGAACTACAAAGAGAGACCCTGTCTCAAAAAAAAAAAACAAAAAAAACCCCAAAAAAACAGCACATCGGGAGGGAGGCAGAGCTGTAAAAATATCAGTGACCAGGACAACAGCAGAAGAGCTGTGCTCCTGCTGAGGTACACGGAGCTGAGAACTGGGGGGAACTGGTACTGGGATCTCTAAAGTCGAGCCACTGCAGGAGGGGGGGGCAACATAGTAAGAGGAGACTGGACTCTGCCCTGGCCACTGGCAGGGGCAGCCTAGGCAGCAGGTGGGGAAGGGGACACCCTAGTCCAGAGCTCCGCCCTGCAGCCTCCAGGGGGCACTGTCCCACCACTGAGACCCCAGGGTGTGTACACTCAGTCTGGCAAAACTGCATACTAGGAAACTCGGCACCCTTCGGAGGAGGTGGATTCACACATTGGTGAGTTTCAGGCAGGGAGACAGTACCCAGGCAGTGTGTTTAAACAGTGGGCTCTGACTGCAGAGTGCATTACTCTCCACATGTGGGCCGGCCCCACCCAGTGAGGCCCACCTCCCTGTACTGGGCCCGGACCCCCACTGTGGCCCTCCCTGGGTCTCAGGCCCGCTGCCCACCCATCTTCACACTTCCCGCCCTTTACAATCCTGTGAGCCAATTCCCTGAAATAACTGTCAGTGTCACTCCCCCCAGCTCCTGGGATCCTCTGTCTGGAGAACCCTGACACGGGGCAGGAAGGGAAGCCCTAGGCGCTGGGCCCACCCCACTCTAGATCTGAGTGCCAGCTACGAGTCCCAAGTCTGAAAACCCACCAAGTCGTGCGTTCACAACCCACAAGGCACAGAGCCCACTCCCTGGGTAGACTGGATCCCTGTCTACCCCAGCAGCTGGGTCAGCAGGGCCTGGGGTGTCACTTAAAGGCCTCTGCCTTGGGGGTACAGTGGTTACCACACCATGGGGGTATGAGGGAATTAAGGAACGCATCACACCAGAACTCAAATGCGATCTAATAAAAATTATTAATCAACAATTACCCAGTTACACCATTACAAATATCTTCCTAGCATTTAATGAGCCCTTTTTTCTTTTTTGGTATTGAAGGTTGAACACAGGGCCTTCACACTGAGATATATCCGCAGTACCTTTCCATAAATATATGTATATGTATATGTATATGTATATGTATATGTATATTTCTCCCTCCCTTGCTCCTCCCCCATGACAGAGATCAAACTCCGAACCCTGTCCTTGCACGCAGGCACAGCACTAATCCTTGGCCCTCATTTTTTTGTTTGTTTTTTTTAGAAAAGATGTTAGCAACTTAGTTAAGTTGCTCAGGCTGGGTTCAAACTTGTGATCCTCCTGCCACCATGCCCAGCTACAGTTAACTCTTAACTACCCTACACAACTTCCTTGTATTTCTCCTCACAGATTGATTTAAACTGCTCTTAGCTGCCTACCTTCCTTTCACTGTTTCACCGAGGGCCTTCTCGGATTCTCAGAGCAGAACCCAGCAGACAAAATAACCCCTGTATTTTCAAGGAGAAAACAGGATGCGATCATTGTCACTGACCTTTCTCTGCAGTCAAAAGTGATCAGGGCCTCCCACCATGGAACTTGGAAGCAAAGCACTCTGCGAGGCATGGTCTGGCCCCGCTGCACAGTCTCCCTACAAGACTGAGGAAGGCACGACCCCAGGAGACCCCTTACACCGGCTCTCCTAACTCTCCTACTGTAACTGCACAGGGGCAATGGGCTGTACACATTCACAGAGCAAGTAACCATCAGTGCTAAACCCAGGTCAAGGCTGTTTTGCAGTTTTATTTTGTTTTGTTTCGTTTGAAACTCATCTCCCAATCTCCAAAGGCCTCGTATCCCTTTCCCCAGGAGACAGTACCTGGCTGCCGTGTGGATGCCCTTCTCTGTATTGGTTTCACACACTCAATATGAAAGCGCAGCCCTGGGCTGCCCCAGGAGCAACTGATTTCCTACCAATGTCACTGGCCCTGGAGATGGGTCTGGGGCTGCTTTCAGGAACAGTGACTAAGAGACTTTTCCCACCTACACATCTGTCAGCAGGCAGAGAAGAGTAGGCAGCTAGAATGTGCTTTGTGTGCACAGCCATCGGCAAGGAAAACTTGCTAAATTCAGTGAGGCACATTATAAACCATGCAGGAAAATGACTGTACCGAAGCACGTTTCCCACAGTTTGATTCCAGACCCAGACAGGCATGGTGGGGCACATCAGTAGTCCCAGCCACTCAGGAGGTTGAGCCAAGAAAACAGCCTGAGTCCACAAGTTCAAAACCAGCCTGGGCAACACAGTTGGACACCACTTCAAGAAACAATAGACAGGGCTGGAGATTTAGCTCAGTGGTTCCGATATCTGCCTTACAAGTACAAAGTCCTAAATTCAATCCTCAGTAACCACATACCACAATGCTGTGCATGGTGGCTCACGCCTATAATCCCAGCCCTAGGGAGGCAGAGGCAAGAGGATTGCTGAGTTTGAGGCTTACCCGGTCTACACAGTGAGCTCAGGGTCAGCCTGAACTACACAGCAAGACCCTGTCTCAGAAAAAAAAATAATAATTATAATAGACCCACAGAATGACCTAAAATCCAAAGCCAGACTCAAGAGTGATATAAAACGGGGCCGGAGGGTTAGCTCAGTGGTTCCGGTGCCTGCCTTGCAAGCGCAAGGACCTGAGTTCAATCCCCGGTAACCACATATAATGCTGGGCGTGGTGGCTCACGCCTGTAATCCCAGCACTCGGGAGGCAGAGACAGGATGATTGCTGAGTTCGTGGCGGCTTGCCTGGGCACCATAGTGAGCTCAGGGCCAGCCTGAACTACAAAGCGAGACCCTGTCTCCAAAAAGCAAAAAAAAAAAAAAAAAAAAAAAGAAGAGTGATATAAAACCAAAGGTCTGCTCCTACTGGGGGAGGTACAGGAATCCTGATCTTGCCTAAGACCTGCCATAAATACGAAGTAGGGTACAGGTACTGTACAGAGAAAGGGAAGCAATGCAGGGAAATCCCCATTCTCAGGGACCCTACCCACAGGGACCAGGACAATAGAGACTCTATCTCTACTCAACCATAGCACCACATAAAAAGCAACTATAAACCAGACATAGCAGCCCACACCTGTAATCCTAGTTATTAGGGAAACTGAGGTGGGAAGGTCAAAACTTCAAGGGCACCCTGGGTAACTTAGATCTTGTCTCAAAAAAATAAATAATTAAAAATAAATAAAGGAGGGCTGAGGAGTGTAGTTCAGCAGTAGGGCACTTACTGGTCTAGCATGAGTGAGGCCCTGGGTTCCATCCCCAACACATGAATGAACGAAGGAATGGGTGGTACTACATTTACAGTCCATCCCTAAGGTAGAACAGTGGTGCTGAAACACTTACCTCCTGTGACCAGGCATTTCGTAGTGAGAAAACAGTAGAAATATTGAGAGGAAAAAACCCTACACACCTCAGACACCAACCTAAACACAAGATAAAAGGCGACTGCTGGAGAAATCTGAAGCCAGTACGGTAGGCAGAAATGAACAGCATCAGCAAGAAAACTCAACCCCAGCAGCACTCTTAGCTAACAACAGCCAAAGCCTCTCTCCCAGCACAACAGAAGAGACACCCACTCCAGACTGGAAGGTGATCACCAGCCTCTCTTCTTCACAATGCAGCATCCACTCAAAAATCACAAAACAAAACATCAAAATGGAGGGAAAATAACCCTATCAAGGACAATCATGGACCAGACCCTGAAATGACCAGATGTTAGGATCATCAGACAGGGATTTTAAAATAACTATGCTGAATGTGTTGAAAGTAGATAATATAGTTGGGTGTGGTGGCACAAGTCTGTGATCCCAGTACTCTGGGAGACTGTGGAGGAGGAGGATCACAATTCACACCTATGACTAATAAAATATTGTCTCAAAATAAAAAAGAAAATATGATAGAGGAAATAGCTCAATGCAAGGGCCTGAGTTCAATCCCTAATACCACACCCTACTATCCCCCAAAAGAAAGGCTCATCTAAGGAGGAATTTCATCACAGATGAAAACTAAAAATAGAATCAGGCAGAAATGATAATTTTAAAAAATTTTTAATGAGGTTCTTACAGTTTAATCTAGGACCTTGCCCGTACTAAGATATTACCACTAAGTACTAGATTCTCTAGGTCTTAGGTTTTTGCTCTGGACAGCATCCTCACTACTGTTTTGAAACTTCTAGGCTCAAGGTATCTTCCTTCACAGCTTCCAAACAACCTGGAACTACAAGGCATTCGACACTGTGGCTAGTTCTAGAAATGTTTAAAACACGCCATCAGAGATCAACAGGTTCCTCAGTATATTGGACAGGACTGGGATAAGTCAAAATCCTTTTAAATAGAGATTAACAGAAATGATCCAAACTGAAGCACAAAATGAAAAAGAAAAAATGTCAGGATACAGTATCCAAGAGTAGTGACACGACAAAAATCAAATGGTTTAATATATTTTATATTCTTACACAAATCAGACACCAGGGCAAAAGAAATATATAAAAAAGAAAACAGGGCCAGAGGGTTAGCTCAGTGGTTCTGGCGCCTGCCTCGCAAGCGCAAGGACCTGAGTTCGATCCCCGGTAGCCACATATAGTGCTGGGTGTGGAGACACGCCCACCAACAATCAACACCACATACCACAATGCCAGACGTGGTGGCTCATGCCTGTAATCCCAGCACTCAGGAGGCAGAGACAGGAGGATTGCTGAGTTCGCGGTGGCTTGCCTGGGCACCATAGTGAGCTCAGGGCCAGCCTGAACTACAACGCAAGACCCTGTCTCCAAAAAAAAAAAAAAAAAGTACTAATTAAAAAAAAAAGATCACAAGTTTGAGTCCACCCTGGCCAACTTAAGACTCTATTTGAAAAAACATTTTTGTAAAGGGGAAAGGGTTATGGATACAGCTGGGTGTAAAAGCACTAGGTTCAATTCCCAGTACCACAGAAGGGGGCTGAGGGTAACAGAATCAGGAAGAATCAGTGTCTCCAAGAAGTCTGGCTCTCCCAAAACAGCACCAAGTGACCCTGGGAAAGTATACTCTTCCTACCTCAGTTTCCCACCTATGAAAAAGGAATACTGTGGTCCACACAACGCCTCGACAGACCTGGAAAGTATGTATACAAATGGCTGAACAACTGTGAAATATTCCACAAATCAGGATTGTCTTCATGAAAAGTTACTGACTTGCCCAGTGTGGTGCCATTTGCCTGTAATCCTAGCTGTTCAAGAAACTGAGGCAGGGGAGGAGAGGGTGACAAATTTGAGGGCAGCCTGAGCAACATGGGGAAACCCCCTACATTTTCTGCCTTGTGGTCATTTAGTCTCAACCCTAACTTTAGAGGTAGAGAAACTGGGTTTCAGAAAAAATGACTTGTCCAGAGTCACACAGCTGTATGCACATCAGGGATGTCACCATCCAAACAAATACAAAACTGTCTCACCTACAAGGGAAAATAGAATGAAAGCACAGGAGCAAGCCAAGCGAGTGACCAGGCAGTGACGAGATCAGCTGTGGTATAAGAGGCAGTTTCATTGCTCTTGTAAATACTACCTTCATTGCTTTTCATCGGTTTTATCCTGACCCCCCAAAAAGACTTGGGGTCACAGACCATCCCACAGCAGACGCACTCTCACGAGGGACCAAGGACAGAGTGCTCACAGCTCGGAATATGCTAGGGTGACGCCAGAAGGTCTGCAGGGGTGAGAAATGAACCACCTACCTGGCTTGACAAATAAAATTTAATAACAAAAAGCAGGAAGGGCATTTTAGTAGAAGCCAACCTGTGCACAGTGGGGTAGGACTATTATTAGGAATATCATAAGCAGAGTGTTGGGAGAATAAAGCTTAAAAAGAAGAAACAAACAAAAAAAAAGATAAGGTAATAAAAATATTTCCTATATCTTCTATCATTTTTTTAAAAAAATGTTAAGAGAACAGGTGTTCATCTTTAATCTCACTTTAAATTAGACAGCTTCCAGCCATTAGGAACAAAACAAATTTGACTAAAAAGCAAAGAGTTAAGGGCCAAGGATTTTAGCTTAGTTTTTCCCCTGTCTGCCTAGGAAGCGCATAATCCCAAATTCCAACCCCAGCACCACATGCCACAATGCTGGGCATGGTGACTCATGCCCACCAACAATCAATACCACACACCACAGTGCCAGGCGTAGTGGCTCACGCCTGTAATCCCAGCACTTGGGAGGCAGAGACAGGAGGACTACTAAATTCGAGGCTTGCCTGGGCTACACAGTGGCTCAGGGCCAGCCTGAACTACACAGCGAGAGCCTGTCTCAAAAAAAAAAAAAAAGCCGGTCATGGTGGCTCACGCCTGTAATCCCAGCACTTGGGAGGCAGAGACAGGAGGATTGCTGAGTTCAAGGCTTGCCTGGGCTCCATAGTGAGCTCAGGGCCAGCCTAAACTACAAAGTGAGACCCTGTCTCAAAAAAAAAAAAAAAAGCAATCAGTTAAGATTCACCCATTCCTATTCTTTTCAAACAAGCAAACAACAAAAATGCTTCCCCCTTCAGCTGAACAGACTCCCAGAACCACAAAAAGAATCACAACCCAGCCTGTTTGTGCAGCTGAACATAGACCCAGAGGCAAAGGGGGGAAGCCTGGAGGGATGGGATGGGATGGGATTGTACCATGGCACACACAGAGGCGGGGCTGAGCAAAGGCAGGAGTGGAGCTCAAGAACTAAATTAAAATGCAAAGTAAAGTGCAGAATCCTGTCTGAGGAATGGTGGAGAATCAGGAAGAGAGGAAGGGGCGTGGGTGTGGTAGTGCACACCTGTAATCCCAGCACTTGGGAGGCTGAAGCAGGAGGATCGCCAGGAATTCAAATGTATCCTGGGCTATATAGCAAGACTCTGCTTGGGGGCGGGGGATTGGGAGAAGGAATCCAAAGTGGCAGAGCGGAAAAAATCCATTTAAAACCAAAAATACCTAAGGCCACCAGGTTTGAAGCCATCTCTAAAACCTGTAACCCAACACGCTCTACACCCTCTCCACCTACACCTTGAGTCCAATCTGCTGTGCACACAATACAGTGAGCTCTGTGTATGCCTTGTTCGCACTGCTTTGTTTGGTGGAAACCATGGAAAGAAGGCCAGATTCCAACCTAATTCTGTAGACAGCAAGAAGAAGCTAAGGGACCAAAGTAAAGGAAAAACAAGTCCCACGGCAGAAGGCACCATGAGAACAGAAACTTCCAGGACGGCTGCAATCTAGGGAGGGCCCTTTGACTGCACATCTGTTTCAGAGGCAGTGTGGGCTCATTCTGGAGTGTCTGCAGGGTGACAGGCATATGTGCTGGGGGCCAGGAAGAGCCAGGCAAAGATGAAAAGATCCCTATCCTTAAATGGACAAACCCTCCTGGGCAGTGGGACAGAGCTGGAAAGCCAGCCTGGTGAGATGGGTGGGCAGAGGCAGGCAGTGCAAGTGTGAGGTATGCCTAACCCAGGAAGGTCGGAACAGGCATAGCGGTAGCTCTCTGGGTAGGACAGGCTCCAAATGCTGGAGCAAGGTGAGCATACAAGGCTCTGGGAACGGAGGAGACACCTCAGTTGCATATATGACAGGGAAGCAGAAGCACGGGTCAGAAGATGCAATACCCATGCTGTACCCTAAGGGGTCCGTCTTCCCTGTGGACAGGAAGGGGAAGCAGCCAAGCCTGGGCATCAGCCTGGGCAAGCAGGGGTGTCCAGGAGGTGGGCAAGGTGAGCTTCAGGCAAGATGGGTACTTTGAGGGGCCCAGCACCTGTGCTGGAGAGCAGTGGGAGAGAAGGGTCTGTAATTAGCAAGCACCAAAAGTACACCAGTCCAGAACCGCATACAGTCACTCTACGTGCCGCCTTCCCACAGACTCCCATGCGCTGCTCAGTGGGTCCTCTTCTAGATCCTTCCAAATGCACTCTGAGAACATCTTGTATGCTCTGTTTTGTTTCACACAAATGGAAATATACACATTGTTCTGCAACAACAAATTCAGAGCAAAGCCCATGAGAAGATCGTTTTGGAACTGAGACTCTGGCAGCAACACGGAGCTTAGAGATGGAGAAAGAGAGGAGAGGGAATTCATTTGAGGGCAGTGGGAGAAAAAGACAGCTGAGCATGTGAACACAACACAGCCAGGGCACAGTGCGGAGCAGGGTGGGGAGATGGAGTCACAGCTGCCAAGTGTGGCAGTCACATGGGGACCTGGGACTGAGAAGAGAGGGCTGTCGAGGGTCGCTCCCGCTCTCTGGCTGTTCACCAGGAAGTGGTGCCTGCACGTCACACCACAAGGGGTGAATATGAAAGAACCTGGATGGCCTCTGTCCCATTCCTGGGAGGCAGCCTGTGAATCTTTCCAATTTCCTACGTAACCGGAGCATCTAGTGTTGATGGAGGCCCTGGGAGCTTGAGTGACCAAGATGACCCAGAGTGACAGGATACATAGGCTACGGGAAGAGAGGGCAAGGGGTGGAAAGGCAAGGCCTGGGTGCTTGGTGAGGTGGGGCTTCGAGCCCTGGGTTTCAGCCCTCTCTGCAGGAGCTGAAGGGCTGGGGATCAAGAGTGACCACTTGGTGGAGCATTAACCCAATCACGCTGGCCAATGCAGCCCCAACAGAATCCTTTACACTGCAATGTGGGTGAGCGCCTGGCCCACCACGCTCTGCAGCGGTGTGCCCCCACCTGTAAGAAGAGGGCCCGAGGAGCTTTGCACTTAGCGCCCCTCAGTCTTCTTCCAGGAGCCGGGCAGGATGCTTAGTGCTCAACATGTCTTCCTTCTGCCAGTTTTCATTTAAGAATGAAAACTCTAATATGATAAAATTGTAAGTAGCAGCACTGTGCCTTGCTGAGGGTGGGGAGTCGTTTTCCTGGGAGATAAAGCTTGAGAGGGGACAGGAAGTCCCCAGTAGTAGGCTATTTATCACAAGGGTGGGAGGCCTGGTGTCTGGAATGAGGTGGCCGTGAGGAGTGTCCCAGGCCACAGCCTCCCTCCTGGGAGTCAGCATCAGTCCTCTCTGGGAACAAGAGGACTTGGGTCTGTCATCTGGATGAGCTGAGCCCTCTCCAAGTAGGCTACTCGGTGTGTGGGTGGCCAAGAGAGGCGGCACAGAGCCCACAGACAGCCGCAGCCCTGCTCTGCCCCTCAGAGCAGGGCACCTGCCCTCTGCACTCTGCCACTCACCGGGTCAGAGTATCTGTCACACTGCTGTCAAATTAGGTCCCTTAAAATTAGCCTCAACGAGACTGAAAGTCTTCATTCCCTTTCCTTGATGTAATCCAGGGTGAGAACTCAGTGAGCTCAGAACAAACACAAGATTTTTGTGCTTCTTTAATTATTTTCTTTTCCCATTAAATTTAGTTCATTATTTGTTTTTGTTATTACTATGAATAGGTAGACACAAGAAGGTCAGAGAATTTCAAATCTACAAGCTTTTCTCTCTGGCTAGAGCAGGCTCACTGTCCGCAATTTTATCTACAGTAGTTTAGTTTTGTTCATCTTGTTTGGTGCTGGGCATTGAACCCACGGCTTCCTCACGCTCAGCACAGGCTCTGCACGGAGATGCACGCCAGGCCCAGGTCTGCTCTGTTCTGTTCAGTGTATGTGCGGCCGAAGCGAGCACATCTGCTGTCCAGTTTCACACTCACTCCTCTCCCACTGAGGAAATAAAATTTTGAGCACCAAGAAATCACCCACTTTCTCAGGGTAAAGAGCTACGGACTATAGAAATCTGAGTCCAAAAGCTTGCACTCAGCTTTCCTCCATCTCCTTAGAGGTCCACTGGTGACTTTCCTTGGAGGTGCTTACACTTCCTGTTCCCTGATAAAGGTTCAGCTCAAAGCAGCCTCTAACAGCACAGCCAATCCAAAGGAAACTCAAGATAAGCTTCCACACAGCAAGCACAGTCCTATAACATAAAATCTCCATTCCTGGGCTGGAGATTTAGCTCAGTGATTCCGGCACCTGCCTTGCAAGCACAAGGTCCCTGGTTTGATCCCCAAATCCCCGGTACCACATACAACAATAACAGGTATGGTGACTCATGCCCACAAGCAATAAGTACCACATACCACAGTGCCAGGTGTGGTGGCTCACACCTGTAATCCCAGCACTCGGGAGGCAGAGACAGAAGGACTGCTGAGTTTGAGGCACGCCTGGGCTATATAATGAGCTCAGGGCCAGCGTGAACTACAAAATGAGACCCTGTCTCAAAAAAAAAAACAAAAACAAAAACAAAATCCCCATTCCTAAACCCAACACTGATTTACATTAGCGCTATCTGAACACTAAGTTTAGGAATGGTGGTTGCTTTTCTAGAAACACTGAAGTTCCCAAATTTGGTTTGCCTATTTATACAATCTGTGTATTACTGGATCCCAGAGGGCTATTTTTATTCACAAAGTAATTTTCCTCTAATGTGCAAACTATGCTTTTTTTTTTTTTTTTTTTTTTTTTTTT
>PVIC010050799.1:0-12669 GCA_004025085.1 Thryonomys swinderianus
AAAAAAAAAAAAAAAAAAAAAAAAAAAAAAAAAAAAAAAAAAAAAAAAAAAAAAAAAAAAAAAAAAAAAAAAAAAAAAAAAAAAAAAAAAAAAAAAAAAAAAAAAAAAAAAAAAAAAAAAAAAAAAAAAAAAAAAAAAAAAACTGGCTTTTTAAAAACTTTCACCAGATTTAGAATAAAAAAACTAAAATGTAGAGGTTTTTAAGAAAACCCAATCAGGAGTTATACAGATAGGTATATACATATAAAACTCTTTTATAGGAAGAACCACAGAGGTATTTCTCAATATTACTAACTTCACCATCTAATAAAGAACGGACCTAAATCAACATAAATTATGAAATTCAATTATTTAAAAATAAAATTAAGAGAAAAAGATTAATTTGTCTTCAGGATCCATGTGACAGCAGTTATAAAGAAGACAAAGCAGCTGGGCGTGGTGGCTCACGCCTGTAATCCCAGCACTTGGGAGGCGAGACAGGAGGATTGCTGAGTTCGAGGCTTGCCTGGGCTACATAGTGAGCTCAGAGCCAGCCTGAATTACAAAGCGAGACCCTGTCTCAAAAAAAAAAAAAAAAAAAAAAAAAAAAAAAAAAAAAAAAAAAAAAAAAAAAAAAAAAAAAAAAAAAAAAAAAAAAAAAAAAAAAAAAAAAAAAAAAAAAAAGAAGACAAAGTTAGAATTAAAGCTTTAAGCCTTTAAAACAATTTAAAAAAAAACTTCAACTAATATTTAGAGCAGGTTAAAATCAACACCATTTCACACGAACAACCAATATTTGTAAGAATAAAATACTAACAAAATGCTGCCTTACAGGCAGAAAACAGGGCAAAACCTCACCTATCAAAAGTGAACATAAAACAGGAAATAAAGTAGCAAGTCAAATCCATGTTATCATCTAACTTCCAGGAAGTCTCTTCCTGCTTTAAGAAGTTACTGCTTTGAACGTGGTATTATTGTATTTGAAATAATATTAACATTCAGTGAAAAAGTAGGAATTTTTAAAATTTTTCTATAGTAAGCAGGCTTACAGACAGACCTAGTTTTCTATACTTTGTGAGGGAATAAAATATTAATACTAGGAATCTGTAAAATTAAAGATGCATATTATAAATTTATAAAGTATGGATGGATGAAAAATTTCAAAAATATCATGGAATTCTTTAAAACTATTGCAAGGCACATAAGGAGAAGCAGAAATGGAAAACAAAACAAATAATAAAATGGCAGCCTAAATCTATTCCTATAAATAAATAAATCAAATACTAATGGATTAAGTCTCATAGGCAAAAAAGAATATAAATAAAAATTAAAAGTATGCTTTTTATGTTTTATTAATATCTACTTGTATTACATTAAAATATTTACAAGGAAATATTTGAACATAAAAATTTCAAATGATCACAAGGAAAAATTTTATATATATATATATATATATATATATATACACACACACAGATATACTTTAAGTACAGACATAGATACTTGAAATTGACCAGAAAAAAACAAAATAGTTTATACAAACAGTAGCATGAATATCTATATTAGTATCAAATAGTACACTAGAATATCTGTATTAGTATCAAATAAAGACTTTACAACAAAGAACATTATCAGAGCTAAAGAAAAACATTTCAGTGATAAAAGGTTCGATTTATCATGAAGAAATATACATATACCCATAAATGTACATATACTAATAAACGTATCACAGAAATTAATAGATTTATGTAGAGAAACAGACAATTCCAGAATAACAATTGGAAATCTAACATCTTTCTCTCAACAAATAATAAACCTCAAAGCCAAAGAATTAGTGAGGTATAGATAAATATTTTTCAGCAAAGGCTGATAAGTCTCATGGGAACCTCTGACAATTTCTGAAGACTTTTTAAATTATCTCAAGTTGGCGAGGATAGCCCTTACGACATGTATGGGTACAATGCACAAGACAGCCTTCCCAATAAAGAATTATCTGTATGAAAAGTTGTCAATAGTGCCAAGGTTGTGAAACCCAGCTACAGGTAATCTTTACCTTATTGATATTTAAAAGCCACTGCAAATCAGTTAAAGAAAAAGCACATGATTACAATATATTGGAGTGAAAAAAAACAAAAAAAAGGTATTAAACAGTATGTGCTTATTCATGAAGATTCTCAACAAATTAGAAACATTATCTTTTCTGAACTTGATCAAAAAAACCTAAAATTACATTTACAGATATCATCATACTTCATGGTTACAGACTGAGTATTTTCCCCTAAGGTCAGGAACAATAAAATGGGTGTACAGCTACAAGGCAAGGAAAAAAAAAAATACCATACAGATTGAAAAAGAAGAAATAAAAATTTTCTATTTTCAAGTAACATAAATATCTATATAGAATATATCAAGAAATGCACCAACAACTCCTAGAACAAATTGAGTAAGTTCACCAAGTTCACAAGACTCAAGATCACACAATAATCAATGGCACTTACATGCAGTGGCAACAAACACATGCAAAAATGAATTTAAAATATGGTTCCCCTTCCTCATATTAATATGCAAAAAATTAACTGAAATGGATGAAAGACCTATATGAACTAAAACTATCAAACTTTTAACAGGAAAAAAGTAGGGGTAATTCTCTCTGTTGGCAATTACTTCTTAAACATGACATCAAAAACATAATCAACAAAGAAATAAAATGGATTTCACCAAAGTAACTTTTGTGCTTTGAAAAATACTATCAAGAAAATGAAAAGACATACATTGAACATGAAAAAACATTTGCCAATTATATGTTTGGCAAGGGGTTTATATTTACAATACCAAAAGCACATTTACAACCCAATAAATAAAAGATAAATAAGCCAATATAAAAATAGTGCAGGCTAGGTGTGGTGGCACATGCCTGTAATCTCAGCTCTCAGGAGGCAGAGACAGGAGGATCGCCATGAGTTCGAGGCCAGCCTGGGCCACAGAGTGAATTCAAGGCCATCCTGGAATACATAGTGAGAACCTGGCTCAAAAAAATAAAAGATAAAAAATAAACAAAAATCAGCATAGCATCTGAATAAACATTTCTCCAAAAAACATACAAATGGTTCAAATGTATAAAAAAAATGCTCAATATTATTAGTCATCTGAAAAAGGAAAATTGAAGCGATACCATTTCATATTCACCAGAAGTGACAATAATCTGAAAAATATGTAGTAACAACTCCTAACCAGCAAGTGGAGAAAATGAATCCTTCATACACTGCTGGAGAGAATGGAAAATCTGCAAGCACTTTAATAACCAATTTGGCAGTGTCTTCAAAAGGTTATATGGTTATCATATAAGACAGCAATTTCACAACTAGATGGAATTATGTACACACAAAAATGTGTATATAAATGCTCAAAGCATCATTATTCATAGCTATGAAGTAGAAACAATCCACATGTCCCTCAACTGATAAATAAAATGTGCCATATCCAGATAATTGATTACTGGTTGCCAAAAAAAAGCAATAAAATAAAAACCATCCTACATCAGCAAATCTAAACCATTATTTTAAGTAAAAGAGGCCATCAGCAATGACCACATTCTATATGATTCCATTTATATGAAATATCCACAATGTGAAAACATATGTGGATAGAAAACTGATTAGTGGTTGTGTAGGAATAGATGAGGTTGGCAGTGGATGAGGTTTTAGAAGATGACACCTAAAGAGGTTTCTCTTTATTGTTCCAAAGTTGCCTGTAGTGATAGATAAAAAATTTTGTGAATATATTAAAAACAAATGAATTGCATACTTCTAAAAAGGGTGGGTTATATGGAAAATATTAATTATGACTTGAGAAAATTACCAAAAATAATAGTATCACTTGCAATCATTCCTAGAAAGGGAAGCAGGTGTAAATATAGCAATATATAGGATGCATACTCTACAAATTATAACATCTCATGAAAAAAAATCTAAATAAAAGGACATACCATGTTCATGAACAGCATAGAGAAAAACGAAAACAACAACTGCTGAAAGGTGATTGTTTAAACAAACTCTGATACATTCCTATAATAAAATACTATTCATTGGCAAAAAAGAATAAGTTGGTGATATACACAAAGTATCTTGGAAAGAGCTCAACTGCATGATACTTAGTTTAAAAAATAAAGAAAGGAAAAGTAAAGGCCTATGATAAAGGTACAGTAAAGCCTTCATAACTGCATTTAGATAACATTCTCAATTCCAAAAACTGATATAAATATAAAACTAAAAAGCAGATTCATCATTACTGGGAGGTAGGAATTAAAAGGGAAGAATACTACAAAGAAGACACTTTGTGATTACAAAATAGTTTCATATACAGATAATGGTTTTACAAGTGGATATATGAGGACAAACTAGTTAGAATATATACACACAGAAATGCATGCAAAAATTGGAAAATATTGATTTATACTACAGTATATACTAATTGCCAACCTACTTATTTTATGTATAATTATTAAGAAAAGTCTGAGTGAAGGGTTCAAATGCTATTGTACTACTTGTGCAACTTCCTAAAAGTATAATCTGCTCAAAAAATAAAAGTTGAAAATAAAATATATAATGATACACTAAAAATAACATAAAATATCACAATGTGGAAGAACAAAACCAAACATATTAGTGGAATTAATGAATGATATCAATGGAATCAATAAATGTACACAGGCTTATATAACATTAAAATAAAAAGTTCTTCAGATTTGTTCACAAAACAACTTTATGATATACCATATATGAACAAGAACCATAAAGTAAATTGTTTCAAAAAGGTAAAGACATACAAAGCAAATACAAGTAAAAAGCAAGAACAAGTTGTGATACTGAAGACTAAATCTTTAAGACCTGAGCTAGAAGACATTTAATGAAAGCCAGAAAATAAAAATACAACCTAAATCACAAATGTTAAGGCCATGGCAAACACAAGCGAAAAGAAAGCAAGAGTAGTCGTACTGCTATCTAAAAATCTGTAACACTCAAGATAAACGGCATTAAGGGAAAAGTTCAAAACACATATATGTTATGACTATTAACTTTTAAACCCCAATAACAGAATTTACTTTTTTTCAACATATATATAAAACAGTCAAAAACTGTACATATATTAAGCCACAAAGAAAACTTTAAGAGTTTTGTACAAAGGAAATATTACAAACAAAATTCTCAAATAATGCCTCTATTTTTTACTTATTACAGAATAATTTTTATATCAAAGGAAAAACCTAAACTAAAAAGTGCAGGATTAAGAGAAAATAACGATGGGTATACTATGCATCACAGTCTATAGGACACAATTAAAGAAAGCAATGATCAGATGAAAACTCATATCCTGAAATACTAAGACCAAGAGAACTTTTAAAATTTGAAAAATGAGTAAATTAAGTATCACCCTAAGCAGTGATAAAGAAACCAAATTAGCTAAAAGAAAATAAGAGAAATAAAACAAAAATTGAATTAGAATGCTAAACAAAAAGAAAAAAAGATTTGATATATAGCTCAAGGGTACAGCACATTACTAATGCATGAAAGGCTCTAGATTTGAGTCCCAGCAGCTCAAAAAAAAAGGAAAAGAAAACCTAGGGTCAGGAGACTCAGGTAATTCATTGAGGAAAAAGAGAATGGCAGAATCAATAAAATAAATACAGAAAATGAGTAATTTAGTCAAATTATGACATACTACATCATTCAATTCCACATGGTTATAAAATTAAAGTTATTTCTGTAAAATAAATAATTTTTAAGAAATAGTAACTTTCTTATTCATAGAAAAAATTATTAAAATGTTTCCTTGTATGAATTGAAAGCTTAATTTCCATGAAGAAAACTGATTCCTTAGTAAAAACTACCATCCAAAACAGTCATCAGACCCTGAAATTTTTATACAGAAAAATACATTCACAGCCTTGAAAGCTCATTATCATTTAAATTATTCCAGGGCAAAGACAAAAGAAGAAAATGGCACATTTTATAACTGACTATAACACAGATATACAAGCAGGATAAATACATACAAAATGTGTAGATAATCTCACAAGTAATATAGTTATGATCAAGTGATGCTTACTCCAGCAAATCCATGATCTATTACACCACAAATATATTTACTGGAAAGAACTGGTGATCACAACTTTCACAAATTCCAATTGGAATCATCAAGCAATGGTTCTCTTGATGGTCTCAACATTACGTATAAAGTATATTCTCACCATGTTTAATTTTAATCTAATCAAGCCTTCAGATCAAGCTTTTAAATTACAGAAATACACTACATAAATGAATCAATTAAACGATTCCATGAGAAAACATTTTACCCAAAACTAGGAATGTGTTATATGAGGTAAGCCAATAGGAAAAAAGGTAAGGAAATTCTCCTAGATAAAAAGAAAATTTTAAATCTAACATAAAAGATTTGACTGCACTGTAGTTCAAAGAAGCAGTCATAGAAGTCACTTTAGCACACGATGGACTGGATGATCTGAGGAATGTTAATTCTCTTACGAATGATAATAGTGGTATAGTTATGAAGGAGAAAATCTATTTTAGGAGGCTTATGCTAAAGTATTTAGAAGTATAGTGTCCTCATGTTTCCACATGGTACACACAAATACACTATACATTCAAATACATTCACACACAAAGTTAAAATGGCAAAACATTAACTACTACTGACTCGAGTTAACATTTCAACAGTTTTTTTTTATATAACAGGCAAAAAAATATGTTTTTATTTTTCAAATGTGAAAAATAAGCAAATTGTGGCAAACCCAAAGGTCTCAAGTTTCATATGTGAGTAGTATATTTTTGAACACATATTTTCTTGTTATTTTTTCATTTTATACATACATTATGATCACAGTCAACACTGAAAATTTGTAACTTTATATGACATATCCTGAATCTCACTGTATTTTCAGAAAGCAAACCTAATCAAAAAAAGGAGAGAAAAGGCCCAAAACCATGCAATCAAGAATGAAGAGGAAAAAAAAAAAAAAGAATGAAGAGGAAGAAATCACCATAGATCCACAAGAAATTCAGAGGATAATAAATACCTACTTTCAGAACTTGTATACCAGTAAGATGGAAAATACAGAGGACATAGATTCCTGGACATATAGAAACTTACAAAATTGAACAAAGAAGATATAAAAATCCTAAACACCCCAATATCAGTATGTGAAATTGAAAATATAATTAAGATTTACCAACAAAAGGAAGTTCAGGTCCTTATGGCCTCATTGATGAATTATATAAGACATTTAGAGAAGAGCTAATGCCAGAAGGACAGAGGTACACCATTGTTCCTAGCAGCTCAGTTCATGATAGCTCAATCTTGGAAACAACCCAAATGTCCATCAACTGGAGAGTGGATAAAGATGTGTTTTTTTTTATAAAATTGAGTATTATTCTGCCATAAAGAATGACAAGAATGATTCATTTATGTGCAAATGGATGCACCTGAGGACACACTAATAAGTGAAATAAACAGATCACAGATAGGCAAATACTGGATCTTTTCTTTGATATGAGCACTTGTAGATGCAAATGAGCTCTAGAAAGTATGACAGTTTTTGTAGAATGGGAAGTTTCCAAAGGAAATTTGGTGTGGGAAGGTAATGAGGGGAAGGAATAAATATGATTCTGAAAGAAAATAAAAGAGCATGTATTATAGGGGGTGGGGAGGTGTGGGTGGGTAGGGATATGAGTAAAAATGAGAATTAACTTGTGTCGTATATTGGTACAAATTCCCCGAAGTTATGTGTGATTGTGAGATGTATATAAATTGTACCAATAAAGAATTTTTTTTAAAAAGAGAGAAGAGCTAATACCAATATTTTTCAAACTCTCTAATGAAACTGAAAGGAATGCAAGACTCCCAAATTCAATCCTCAAACCAACTGTTATCTTAATTCTAAAAGCAGAGAAAGAACCAACCAAAAAAGAGAACTATAAGCCAATCTCCTTAATGAACACTGATGCAAAAATCCGTAATAAGATACTGGCAAGCAGAATGCAAAGGATCATGAAGAAGATCATAAACCCTGACCAAGTTAGATTCATCCTAGGAATGTAATAAAGGTTCAACATACATAAATCAGTAAGTGTAATACACTATATTAACAGACTCGAGGACAAAAACCAAATGGTCATCACAATAGAAGTAGAAAAGTATGCAACAAAATCAATATGCATTCAAGACTAAAATCCTACAGAAAATTGGAATAGATGTCTTTATCTCTAACCAATAGAACTAATTATGAGAAATCTAAAACATTTCGTGCTAAGATTGAGAACAAGTCAAGGAAAGAAAATAAAAGAGCATGTATATAGGAGGTGGGGAGGAGGGTAGGGATGTGGGTAAAAATGAGAATTAACTTGTGTTATATACTGGTACAAATTCCCCAATGTTGTGTGTGATTGCACACTGTATATAAAATGTACCAATAAAGAATTCAATTTAAAAAAGAGAAAAAAAAAAAAAGAACAAGACAGGATGTCCACTATCACTATTCCTGTTCAGTATAATGCTAGAAACATTAGGCACAGCAATTAGGTAGGAAAACGAAATAAAGGAATAAATATAAGAAAGGAAGAAGTTAAGCTGTCATTATTTGCTGATGATATTCTATAAAGAAGATCCAAAAAATTCAGCCAAAAGACTGCTAAGCTTAATAGCCAGATTTAGTACCATAGCTGGATACAAAGTCACCACTCAAAACTCAATAGCCTTTATATACATGAACAATGGACTCAATGAAAGAGAAATCTATTTCTTTCACAAGAGCATCCAAAAATGAAATATCTAGGAATCAACCTAACAAGGGAGGTGAAAGACCTCTTCAATGAAAATTACAATGTTCTGAAAAGGGAGATTAAAGAAGATATCAAAAGAAAGGAAATGCATCCCTTGTTTCCCTTGTTCCTGAGTAGAAAGAACTAATATGGTAAAAATGGTCATACTGGCAAAACTACCATGTAGATTCAATGCAATCCTGATTGAAATACTAACAATATATTTCACAGATCCAGATAAAATAATCCAAAAATTCATCTAGAACCAAAACAGACCTAGAATACCAAAAGCAATCCAAGGCAACAGATCATGGCAGGGGTGATCACAATTCCCAACTTAAAACTATACCACAAAGCCACTGTGATTAAAAAAAAAAAAAAAAACAGCATGGTACTGGCAAAGAAACAGATCCATGGATCAAAGGAACACGTTGAAGACACAAAAACAACAAAGATATACTAATCCATGTCATCTTTAAGAGAGGACCCAAAAGCCCTCAATGGAAGAAAGATAGCCTCTTCAATAAATGGTGCTGAAAAATGGGTTTCAGCTGCCAAAGACTAAAGCTAGATCTATCTCTTTCTGTAGGCACTAAACTAAAATAAAATTGGATTGGAGACCTAAATTTAAAATAGAAACACTAAACCTGTTGGAAGATAGGTTAGGTAGAATTCTTTTTTTCTTTTAGACAGGGTCTCGCTTTGTAGTTCAGGCTGGTCCTCAGCTCACTATGTAGCCCAGGCAAGCCTCAAACTCAGCAATCCTCCTGTCTCTGCCTCCCCGGTGCTGGGATTACAGGCATGAGTGGTTAGGTAGAATTCTTGAAGACAGTGGCTTGGGGAGGCTTTATAAACAAAACCTCTATAGCACAGGAATTAGCAGAAGGAATCAAGAACTTGGATCTCATCTTATTAAAAAGCTTCAACACAGCAAGAAAAACTACCAACAAAGAGAAAAGACAACCTATAATAAGGGAAAAATTTTTACCAACTATTTCTCAAACAAAGGACTACTATCCAAAGTATACAAAGAACTTTTTAAAAATCCCCCAATTCAAAAATGGGCATCTGAAATGAACAGATATTTTACAGATGGAAGAAGAAAGGGAGCTAAAAAACATATGAAGAAATGTTCAGCGTCACTTGGTCATTCAAGAGATACAGATAAAAACAACACTGAGATTCCATCTCACTCCACAAAAACTGGCTGCTATTAAGAAATCAACAACAACAAATGCTGGCAGGGCTATAAGGAAAAAAGAACCCTTCTCCACTGTTGGTGGTAACAAAGACTGGTGCAACTACTACAAAGATCAGTGTGGAGATTCCTCAAAAAACTAGAATTAGAAGTCCCATTGACCCTGCCTATTCTCTTCCTAGATATATACATGAAATAATTGAAGGAATCATATCACAGGAACATATGTGTACCCATGTTTATGGCAGCTCAGTTTGTGATAACTAAATCCTGGAAACACCCAAATGCCCATCAACAAGAGACTGGATAAGGAAGATCTTTTTTAATAAAATGGAGTATTACTCAGCCATAAAGAAAGATAAATTTGAGTCATTTACGCTCAAGTGGATATACCTTGAGGACAAACTCCTAAGTGAAATAAATAAGACACAGATGTATAAATACTATTTCATTTCTCTAGTATGAGAAACTGACAGTGTAAATGAATGCCAAAATGTATGATAAGTAATGTGAAATAGGAAGAAAATGTACAAAAAAAGGGGGGGAGGGCAGGTAGGGGAAAGTAAAGAAGGGAAAGAAAAAATTTGATAGTTAAAAAAATAAGGAAACAAAGCTTATGCATATATGGTATGGGATTGTAGGGAGGACAGGGGAAAGGGGAAAAGTAAAAATCATGATGTCATATACAGGTACAAATTCTCAATGTTGAATGTGAGTATAATGTATGTATAAAATGTACCAATGAAATCTGTTTTAAAAAACTCTGTACTCACAATTTAAAATTGATCATGGAGTTACCATCATCATTCTTTCTCTCTCATTTATTTCTTGGCCCAAAGCAACAATATTACTTAACACACAGATAGCATTATCATAGATGAGACACTGTTCTATAGTTTTTTATACATATATTAATTCAATTACCTGAAAAAAATTATCACTATTTCCATTTTTCAGGTAAGCAATAAGCCACCTGAGTGACACAGTAAGTGGCATAGCCAAACTCCAAACCAGGTGGCACAGTTCCAGGATCCACATGTATCTACCATGCTGTACTGTCTTCTCAGATGGTATACATTATTAACTTGATTGTGTAGAGGTTATAACATCTACCAGGTCTCTGAATTCAATAATTCTAATAATCCAAAATTATCATAATAAATCCAACAGAGAGAAAATTTAGATAAGATTATATAGTACTTCCAATAGTATGTGAAGAATGGTTTCAAGTAGTTTAAATACTAGGGTATCTTGTAAGACTTATTAATACTCTTCTTAGGGGGGTCCATAACTGCCATAGTACTTTTATAAACAAAAGGGGATTTTTTTGTTTTGTTTTTGGAGACAGAGTCTCGCTTTTGTAGTTCAGGCCCTGAGCTCACCAGGTAGTCCAGGCAAACCTGGAACTCAGCAATCCTCCTGCTTCTGCCTCCCAAATGCTGGGATTACAGGCATGGACCTCTACATCTTGCAACAAAAGTTTGAATCTCTGAGAAAAAAATGTGGATAATTTCTCAACAATAAAACTAATTATTCATTGGATTACAAATATTCTCTTACACAAAAGATTTGACTTCAGTGTTTTATCTGAACAGTTTACATAAGTTTACAACATTCAAAATAAGTTACACTCACATGGAAAATTTCAGGTTTGTGATAATTTTTTTGACAAATTGCCTTAAAAATAATAATTGGGGGCCAGAGGGTTAGCTCAGTGGTTCCGGCGCCTGCCTCACAAGCGCAACGTCCTGAGTTCGATCCCCAGTAACCACATATAATGCTGGGCGTGGAGACACGCCCACCAACAATCAACACCGCATACCACAATGCCGGCGTGGTGGCTCACGCCTGTAATCCCAGCACTCAGGAGGCAGAGATAGGAGGATTGCTGAGTTTGCAGGGGCTTGCCTGGGCACCATAGTGAGCTCAGGGCCAGCCTGAACTACAAAGCAAGACCCTGTCTCAAAAAGCAAAATAATAATAATAATAATAATAATAATAATAATAATAATTGGTTTAACAGATAATAGGCCTGAAGCAAAGTACACATTTAGATAATATAAAATTACTGCTAATTTTCACCGGGCGTGGTGGCTCACGCCTGTAATCCCAGCACTCGGGAGGCAGAGACAGGAGGATTGCTGAGTTCAAGGCTTACCTGGGCTACACAGTGAGCTCAGTGCCAGCCTGAACTACAAAGTGAGACCCTGTCTCAAAAAAAAAAAAAAAAAAAATTACTGCTAATTTTCTTAGACGCGAAAATGTAGCTATACAAAAGAACTTTTATTTGAATTTGCATATGGTATGTGTTAGTTCAGCAGTGTCAGAAACCTCTAATTTTTCAGTACATAGAAGCTAATAAGTACTATTGCTTTTAATCTTTTTAGATTTAATAAATATTACTAATTCTGTAAAAATTTCAAATAAATATCTGCAGAAATGACAAAAATACATTTGAAGGTGGCGGACGGACCGGACCCAGCGGCCCTGGGCCCGCCGTGCCGTGAGTCCAGCGGACCGGGGAACTTGCAGCGGACGGACCGGACCCAGCGGCCCCGGGCCCGCCGTGCCGTGAGTCCAGCGGACCGGGGAACTTGCGGCGGACGGACCGGACCCAGCGGCCCCGGGCCCGCCGTGCCGTGAGTCCAGCGGACCGGGGAA
>PVIC010050800.1:0-12689 GCA_004025085.1 Thryonomys swinderianus
AAAGAAAAGAAAGAAAGGCTTAAAGGGTAGGTACAGCTTAATGATAAAGCACCTGTCTACTATGCACCAGGGTGGAGAAGATAGCTGGGAACTTATAAAACCAACAAAATGCTCCTATTCAGAATCCATAAAAAATTCCTACAACCAGGCTTTGGGCTACATGTCTATCATCCCAGCTGAGACAGGAGGATTATAAATTCAAGCCAATCCCAAGCAATTTAGGGACTTAGCAAGACCCTGTCTCAAAAAAAAAAATTAAAATTCTGAGGCTATAGTTGAGTTTAATCTCTAGCACGGGGAAAAATTTTTCTAAAATTCTACCAATCCATAATCCATGTACACACACACACATCAATAGAAACATGAGCTGAAGACTTGAATAATCTCACAAGAGAACATAGTCATATGGCTAATAAACATCTGAACCACTTTTCAGCTATATTAGTTACCAAACAGATCCAACTGAGATACCACTTCCCACCAGGCTAAAGCCACAAAAGCTGAGAATGTCACACAGGCCAAGACGCAGAGCAAGTGGAGCCTCTGCACACCGCTGTTCGGAGAGTAAACTGCTGAAGCCACTTCGGGAAGCTTGTCACAAGAGTCTCTTAAAGCGGGTGTGTGAGCACCCCGTAACCCAGTCATTCCACATCCAGGGGTACACCCCATGTAGACGCCCATGTGGCTTTCCAAGAAGCGTGCACAAATGTTCACCCTGAACATGTAACCCCTGAAGACAAGAACAGACCCAAAGGGCCATCGATGCTCGAGTGGATATGGAAATCATGGCATAGCAACGTAATGCAAAAGGTTTGTTTTTTGTTTTATTTTGGTTTTGTTTGCAGCAATGGAGGTTGAACTCAGAGTCTTTGCACTGAGCTACATAGTCAGGCTTTTTTGCTCTGTTTTGTTTTTTAAACTTTGAACAGTCACACAAAGATTTCCAGGATGGGCTTGACCCGGCCACCCTGTGCCTCTCCCAGGGATAAGGCTATGCAATAGAACTCAGGACAGCTAATGAAAAATCAGAGACCGCATTCACCTATTTCACGCAAATGAAACTCAAAAATATAATATTGAGCAGCAGATGTCAGACACAACAGTTTATTTATAGTCTGATCCCATTTATTTGAATTTCCAAAGTGGGCAAAGTTTAACTATGGGGTTGGAGGTCAGGATAATGGCTTCTCCTGGGAAGTGGGGGTGGGGCGCTGTTGCGATTAAAGCAGACCCTCCCCGGGCTCGGCTAATGTTTTGATTTCAGCCCAACCTGACCAGTCTTTACACAAGTTCATAATTCATTTAACTGTATATGATGTGGGTACTTTTGATGAAAATGGACAATTGAAAGAGGTCATTTCTCTCGTCTCTCCTCCTCCCGACCTCGCCATGTACACGACACGTACACAAAGGGAGAGGGGGCAGCTGCAGAGAGGATTATACCCCGCGTCCTCTGTCCCAGGATGCACTGTGCTCTCTCCACCCTGAGGAGTCCAAGAATGAGGCCCCCGGAAGTCTGAACCTCAGAACTGCCGTCCGCAGTTCCTTCCTGGCCACGGGGATGGGCCAAGACACCCCGAAGGGCAGGAGAGTCAAGGCTGGGCCTGGAGTGTGTCCGGCGTGGTGGGGAACGGCAGGAAGTCCACCTCCACGTTGTAAAACTAATTTTCGCCCTACAGTTTTATGCGTTGTTTCTGGGAAGCGGTCTGCTGAAGATCTATAGCACAAAATACAAAACAGCGCTCTCAGGCACAGTCTGTCCTGAGTTGCATAAGCCTCTTGGAAAAGGTCTTGTACAATGAAACTTTAAAGGAAATCCGCACTGATGATCAAAGAGGAGAAAATCCCAAGCTACGGCTCCATGAGAACACGAGCTGCTCCCATCCCCAGGAGGAGAGATGGACTTCACCGTACAAGGATATCGGGCACATTATGAAATGCACCGTCTCCCACGGGCCTGCAGTAGAATGGATTTTCCTCTCGGTCTCTGCAGAAAAGGTCCCTGGCAGAGCCTAGAATGAGCCTAGACGGCTGCTTTGTGATCCCGAAGGCTGCCCCATCCTCTTCCTCTGTCCTAAGAGCCACTTTTACATTCTGGGGTCTCACCCTGGCCCCACCTCCACCCCGGCCTCAGAGTGACACTCCTCACCAACGCTCCGCCTTGGGGGTGGAAACAAGACCTCACACTGTACAGCACGTGCCTGAGACCCTCAGGGGACTTCAGCAGGGGCCTGGAGACCTCACAAAGAAACCCAGCTCCGAGGCCTGCTGGAGGATCACGGGTAGATTTAGGCATCTCGTCTTAATTCTCACTGTTCCTGGGCCCCATTCCTCCACGTACAAAACCTGGAGGTGCCCGACGCAGAGATGCAGTTGCCCCCATCGCTTGCACGAAGGGACAGCGCCCTGTAAGCTGGTCTTAAACGAACTGCATTTGCTTCTAGCAAAAAGGCCTACCGGGGTATGAAGGGAAGCCAGGCCCCGGCTGGGGGCATCTGTCTCAGCAAGCCTGCGCCCCTCGGTCCTTCCCTGGAAAGCTGAGGAGCCTTTGGGCTCGCTGTGGCAGGCCGTGGCTGCAGCATTTCCAAGCAGCAGCAGGATTGGAACCCACAACTCTTTGGAAAGCTAGGCGAATGCTTTCCCAAGCAGACCTCACCGCCTCACTTGCCCACACCAGGGCAGTTTGGCTGGCCCTTCGCTGCTTCGACTCAAATGTATAATGACACACAGGACCAAAATTACAGTGAGAAGAAAGCCACATGAAGAGATCGATTTCCCTCTGGCTTCTGGGCCTGAGCTTCAGAGCCATGGGGCCAAGTCAAGATCGCTCTCGGCAGCGCCAGTTGTTTTCACAAGTGAGAAGAATTAGCTGCCTAACACGCTCCACGCCTGAAACAGCCATGTGTCAGTTCCTCGGTGGTGGGGACACAACATAGACCCATCTACTCAAGAACCCCAGTCGTAGGGCAGGGTCCCCAAATGCCCACAGCTCCAAATTCACACCAACACACTAAATAACTGCTATTTGTAATTAATCTGCCAGTGTGTTCAAGATACAGAGGGGCTACAGGCCAGCCGTAGAGTTTGCTTGACATATGCAAAACTCTAGGTTTAATCTCATAGCACCAGAAAAAAAAGTCACAGAAAAAAAAAGAATTAGAAATTTATCACTTACAAGGATTGGGAAATGGTTACAGAACCCAACGTGCTGCTCTGCTATTGTGTCTCCCACGTTGGCATCGCAAGCCTGACAACCTCCCATAGTGCCACTGCTCCAGATCTGACCAATCCCACGGATACTCAAGCCAGAGAGCATCCTGCACAGCTGGGCCGTCAGGCACCGCTTCCGGTAGCCCTGAGCCAAGACTAAGGGCAAAATGTACAGCAAAATCCAAAGAGGAGAAGGGACCTGCTGAGGTATCATTTCCTCCAAAATCCAAGGTACACAATGACTAACAAACAAAGTGAGATTCAAACCCTTATCACATCCGTCTGGTTCGAACTTCTCATCAGCTGGCCAGAGGAGAGATTGTTCCCAAATTCTGTGCAATGGAAAATGGAGCGTGAGATAAAGAGGCCAGGCACGAGTGCACACACGTACGTGGCCCTCATGGGGTGGCACGCTGGACAATATGCTTGTACCTCTGTGTTTACAGAACACAGCGGCTTCCTCCGCGACCCAGGGCTGGCTCTCTACCTGGGCCACTGTCCAGGAAGACGGCTGCTGCAGGCCAGACCTCGCTTGGGGCTCTTCTGAAGCCCATTCAGCTGACCACTCGCCAGGCTGATCCAGAGAGATTACAACGGCTCAGTGTTCAGAACAAGCCACTGAGATAACGCCATGTGGTTTTTCTCTCGTTGTTTTCTGAGGTATAAAAAGACATCCTGACCTCTTCGAACACCCACTGCCGAAATCTTCAGAAGACACAGCCTCTTCTCTATTGAAGGGCCTGGGTGTCCCCAGCAACAGGCCCCCTGAATTGCTGGTTTGTCTCTGCTCGCTATTTGAAGTGTGGCCCACATCAGGTGCTTGATAGACATGCAGATGTGCAGAATCGAGGGCCACCTGGGATGGCCAGAATGTGCACTCTAATGCGCTGTCCTGCCAACGTGTACCCCAAGAAGCGCAGTCTAACCACCTCCTCTCCTTCTGCTCAAGTGACCCAAAAGGTCGGTTCCAGTCACCCTCTTGACTTTCCGAAGCACTGACAGCGCTAACGCAGTGTGGCCCAGAAGTCTGTGTCTCCGCAGGGGCCGGGAGGCTCCTCCACCTCCTCACCAGTTTCAGCCGCCAAACTCCCAGGATGCGCGAAAGCCCTTGCGTTCGCCTGGGACTCTGGCCTTGCGGTGAGGGGACCAGCGCGAAGCAGACACAACACCCGCAGGTGCTGGGCTGGGCTCACCACGGGTGATACCGGATCGCGTCTTCACAGCAAGCCCACCGGAGACACGAGTACCCATCCCGTCTCACAGACGGGCAAGCTGGCGACCAGACACAGCCCTGGGAGACCTGGCACAACCTATACCCGCCGACCTGCAGCGTGAACCCCGCAGCACAGTATATCTGTCACTCTCTCCACTCTACCCAGCCCCCATCAGCCAGAAGGGGGTAAAGGAGACCAACAGGTACCCAGCGCCTGCCGTGCTGCCAACTGCTCACGGGCATGGCCACATTTGACAAAGCCCAAGGGAGGCCCAGCGGGCAGCTCTGAGGTGCGGACTTTGATTGGGAAGCTCCCGCCCACGGGAGGACAGGCTGGCGCTTGGTTCAGGAAAGAAAACTCGTCCTCCTCCTCACGCTCAAGCGCCCCCAGGGGTGAACCCCGATCACCCTCCTGACTTTCCTAAGCATCGACACTGTCAGCACAGTGTGCCCGGGGTTTGTGCCCAGCGCCGTCGCATCCCGAGTGGTCCGCAGGTCTCTTCCCTGGGGAGCAGGGGCGGGAAGGGCTGAGCCGCAGCTGCCTGCCCCGGGAGGCCAGGAGGCTCCACCCCCCAAATGCCACAGCAGCCGCCCCGCAGGGCAAATTATGGCCAGACCCAGGACAGCAACTGGGGACCGCGAACTTAGAGTCCATTCGGTCTGCTTTCCTGCGTCTGATCCCAAAGCCAAAGATTCCCCAGGCATCCATGCTTCGGTTACGTGAGTGGAATTCAACCACCGTGTGTGCACCACAGGGGAACCCCAGGACTCACTCACAGCCCCCCCTGGGCACAGCACACCGAGGCCTCCGCAGAGGGAGGGCTGCTGTTACGGGACAGGCCGCGCTGAGCCCGCCTCCCAGGGGAGGAGCAGAGGGAGCTGTGCTTGTTAGGGAGACCTTAGCAGCTCCTCTCAGACTGGAAGAGACTGAGGTGCCAGGTGTTTATCAGCAGCGAGATTTCCAGGGTCTTTAAACCAATAATCCCCACCGGATTCTAAAGTTCACGCGCCAGTTACTCAGAGTGATGAGGGGAAGCTGGTCAGACAGCAAGGTGGAGCCCTGACTGCCCCTACCGTTACCACATGGGGGCCTCAGACGAGCTTCTTGGCCACCCTCGCCCAGGCTCCTCTCCTCTGCTATTAACCAGGAGACCCCAAAATGCACTAATGCCAGGCGTGGTGGCTCACGCCTGGCATCCCAGCACTCAGGAGGCAGAGGCAGGAGGATTGCTGAGTTCGAGGCTTGCCTGGGCTACAAAGTGAGCTCAGGCCCAGCCTGAACTACAGGGCGAGACCCTGTCTCAAAAAAAAAAAAGTGCACCTAACAAAGATTGTTAGAAAGTACTCAGCATAACGAACAGTACAAAGTTGATGTTCAAAAGAATGTAGGAACGCTGGGTGCCAGAAGACCAAACGCTCTGGCACCCACTTGTCCCAGCTCGAACTCTTGGCAGGACCCACAAGCTCCCAGATTCTCAGAATTGCGGTCCTTTCACTGCTGTAGCAGGCAGGAATTTATTCAGAGCAGGGAGTGACATCACAAAAATCTGGAAAAGGCCAGGATGATTTCACCACCAAGAACAGCAGAAAAGTGTCCTCAACCCTCCACCCACCCTGTGTCCCTGCCTTGTGCAATGGAACTTTGCGGCGTCTTCCAGGCAGAGGTGCAATCTGTCCCCACCCCCCACCCCGTCCTTGAGAGAGGCTGGCCCTGCCGCTCACGCCGGCCAGAGAAAGCACAGCTTGATTCCCAGGCTTAGGTTCAAGAGACCAGGCCTGCTTCTGATCATCTCCTGACACCCTGCCCGGCCTCCATGTGTCCAAGCCTGACGCAGGATAGAAGACCCAGGCAATAGAAATGCACCATCCGAACTGGGCTACAACCGCGACACCAGCCCGCCCCGAGATGACCGCGCGCACGAGGAGGCGCAGCTCAGAACTGAAGACACACGCCCCAGGGCCCAGCCTGAACCGCCGGCCTCACAACCACGAGCCACCAGAGGATGGCTTCCAAGCCACGGAGTTTTAGGTGGTCTGTTATGTGGCAAAAATGTAAGACGAGAGAACAGATCTATCATCGAGCAAAGGCTCACGCCTTCTGAAAGGACTGGTCAGTAGTAAGTCTGTACCACCCAGGGCGCCTCAGCCTAAGCCAGACCCCACCCCCGTGGCGGAGCGGTCGGTCCAGCTGCTGCAGTCACCGGAGCGCTTCCTTCCCAAAGCGAATCTTACCGCTCACTTTTCCCGAGGGGTCTGCGCAGGCTGCGGTAGAAACAGCCCTGAAACGTGGGGCCCACGGAGTCACACCCAGGAGCGGGCCAGCGGTTCTCCAGCCAGGTGTCCGTGGATAAGTCCCCTTACCCTCTTATCCCTTATCTCGGTACAAAACAACAAATGCTGGCCCCTCTAGTGCCGTGACGGGGCACAAGAGGAAAGTACAGATGGCAGTGTTTGGGGGGCAGGCGCCCGGGACGATGGATTGAAGATTTCATCCGCGAGGCCAGGGCAGACACAGGTGCCCCCCAGAGCAGCACGGGGCACTTTGCATGTGTGGTACCAGGAATGAGACGGGGTGGGGGGTACTCACCACTGAGCTACTTCCCTGCCCCCCTTTTAGTTTTGAGACAGGATCTCATTATGTACCCAAGACTAGCCTCAAATTAGTGATCTTCCTGCCTCAGCCTCCCAAGTACCTGGGATTACAGCTATGCACACTGTGCCCACTTTAGGGAATCTCTCCTTCCTCTTGAGACTCCAACCCGATTAGTAAGGGGTTGATGGGGAAAGGGCAGCACAGACGGCCTTCAGCCAAATTAGCATTCAGTCAGGACACCTGAGCTGGGCGTGGCGGCACATTCCTGAAATCCCAGCATTCCGGGAAGCTGAGGCAAAAGGATTCTGAGTTTAAGGTCAGTTTGGGCAATTTGGTCACTTCGTAAGACCCTGTCTCAAAATTTTAAAAACAAAATTTTTTAAAGGGTCAGGGATATAGCCCCAGTGTCAAGGCCCTGGGTTGAATCACCAGCACTTTAATAAATATTTAATTTTTAATTTTTAAAAAATTAGGTCTGTCAGGGCTGGAGATTTTTAGCTCAGTGATTCCAGCACCTGCTGAGCAAGTGCAAGGTCCGCAGTTCGATCTCCAGTAACCACGTATAACGATATCAGGTGTGGTGACTCACGCCCACCAGCAATCAGTACCACATACCACAGTGCCAGGCGTGGTGGCTCACGCCTGTCATCCCAGCGCTTGAGAGGCAGAGGCAGGTGGATTGCTGAGTTTGAGGATTGCCCAGGCTACATAGTGAGCTCAGGGCCAGCCTGAACTACAAAGCAAGATCCTGTCTAAAAAAATGAAAAAAAAAATCAGGCCTGAGTTCAAATCACGACTGTGCAATTGCATTTGGTGACTATGAGCCTAAGACCTCAGACACAGAGAAAGTGTTCATCAAAGGTTGCGGAAGCTGTCATTTTTATGCTGTGAACTGTAAGCTGAAGTAGATAGAATGGAGTATAATCCACACTGGAGACTGCTGAGTCAGAGAGCAAACGGACTCCATGCCCAGCTCAGAAAGGCACAGTGCCCCCTTGGAGTGGCAGCATTTCCCCAACTGCTCCATCAGAGAACGAAGAGTCCTCAGAAGCTACGGCCCGCCCCAAGCATGGCCTTGGCAGACACAGGAGAGCAGCTGAGGTGGCACAGCAAGGACTGATAATGCCCTTCTACAACAGAGGGCATCGAGCTCACGCCGGCGCCCAGTAGGCAGAGCGAGCTACAGCCCCTGGGAGAGCAAAATGAAAGCCCTGACGGGTTCCTGGATAATCCCCTCCTCCCCTCAGTAAAATACAGGACCATGCTTTTACGTTTAATTGATATCAAGTCCTGCCTATAGAGACAAAATTCTCACGGCCCCCTCTGTCCCCCTTTCCAGCTGCAGGCCTCCCTCAGAGACTCCCGGGGAGCCCGGATGGAGCTGCAGCACCTCATGGCAGGCGGGCCTCCCTCGGCCCTGGCCCTAGCAGACCTCAGGGCAAGGCGCAGATTTCAAATCCCACCGGTCCTGATTTCAGGGCCTGCTGCTGCGTCCTTAAGACAAGTACCCTTGACTGGGGGAGTGGGTACGACCAGCACTCAGGGAGCCGGAGGCAGGAAGGTCCTACGTTGGAGCCTGTCCTGGACCACACAGTGAGTGCGGGGCCAGGAGGGACCGCAGTCAGACCCTGTCTCAAAAAAAGACAAGTACCCTTGGAGAAACAGAGGATTCTGTTCTTCCGTGGACTGCTGTTCCCGCGCCCGACCCACGTCGGGTCCTCCTGGCTCCCACCACCAACGCGGAAGCACTGGAGACCGAAAGGGCAGCTCCCGTGGCCGGCGCTGTGCGATGTGTCATCCCAAATACCTGAACACACAGAAAAAGGCACAAAACTCATTTCCTCCCTCTCCCACCCACCTGCCGCTGCTCATTACACAAGTGTCTCCTGCTCTCCTAAAAAGAGATACTGGGGCCAAGCAAGTTTGTATTGTCTAAGACTCTGATTTTCCCAGGCGTGGACTTACTTCCCTGAGACCCCCTGTGGCAAACGGAAGGTAGGGATAAAACAATTTATTCCGCTCTGGTCGGGAGCCAAAGCTGCACGACTGAACAGATGTACGACTCAGAGAGCCCAGTGGCTCAGCCGAAGGCCAGGCTCGAGGCTCCAACAGTCTCTCACCCGCATCTTCTCACCTCAGAGAGAGGCCGCTGACTCAGCAGGCAGCAAGCCCGTCCGGACCCCTCCGCCGGGCCAGTGCCTGCAGCCCGGCCGTGCTGACCTCCGTGCGGACGGCGGTGACTGAGCACAGACACGCAGGAGCCCGGGGCAGCACAGGCCGAGGAGCACGCCCCCCACCTCCCGACCTGGCGACCCCTGCCCGGGGGCACCACGGAGACATGTAACCCCTCACGCCAGTCAACTGCCAGGTGGCAGTAGGCACGCGGCGTCTGGTTGCGGCCGCTTCAGATGTGCTGCGGGGGCGACAGGAGCTGCTCTCTTCACAGACAGCCCCGCCACTGGCATCACGCCAGGGGACCCCCTTTCTGCGCAGTGCGCCCCACTGAGCTGACAGATCAATCAGCTCTGCATGCCTGGAATCCCTGCCCTTAGAAGGCTGAGGCAAGAGGGTTGCCGTGAGTTCGAGGGCAGCCTGAACGACCCAGTGACGCTCTGCCTCCAACAATGATAATAAAATAGAACCCGGGGCCTGCGGCTCTGCCCTGCCCACCCCTGCTCATCTGCCCTTTCTCTTTCAGTCCTCACAGTGCCCCCCGCAATTCCCTGTGTTCCCGTCTTGGCATCTGCTTCTCGAGGCTGCACGCTGACCTACTGCCCAGCAAACGCACAGCTCCCTCCACCTGGCCGTGGCTCTGTGAGCCTCCGCCCCTGAGCACGGCGTGGAAACCACTCGGCGGCTCGCAAACGCTCCGCTGAAGAGCGTCACGCTGAGGCCAGCAAACGCTACCTGATGGAATTAATTTTCATTTTTAAAGTTACATGCAACTCCCTGGAAAGGGATGATTGCAGAGTGCACTGTGGCTGTTTTTAATAAACGTGTAAATATTTTCCCCCAGGCAAATCATAACAGAAGTTATCAGAAGGAGACCGTTTCCTGAGCGGCAGCGTGTCACCAGGGAATCGGAGCCGGCTGGGGTCCAGCCTTCACGCTCTCACACTCAGAGCTGTTAACGCCTCGCTGAGAAGAGTCTGTCTTTTGCCCTGGCAGGTTCTGCCCTGGGCAAGACAGCTGCCTCTGGCCTTGCCCGAGTTCAGCACCATCTCAGGAAACAGCACCCGCGCCCGCCTCGGACCTTCAGGGGACCCTCACAGAAGCCCTGAGGAGACACTTCCTGGGACTCCCTGGAGCTGGGTCTCCCGTGGGAGCTGGCCCTTCCCCAGGGGGTGGTGCTGCCTGGGAGCCAGGTCTGAGAGGGCTCCTTCCAGAAGATCCGGCTGAGGAACTGGGAAGCCCAGCGCGGGACACTCAAATTAGCAGACCCGTCCACGAGGAGGCTGACAAGGCGGGGCTGCCCCTGCCCCTGCCACTGCCACCTCTGGGTGCCTCCTCGGACGGAGAGGCAGAGCCACAGGTGAGGGCAGAAGGCCGAAACCCACCCGTCTAAACCTGCCACCTTCCTGTGCAACCCGTGCCTGCCTAAGAACCAGCCTCTCCCGCAGGAGCCCAGAATGTACCTCATTTTGCTCAAGGAACAAGACAGCCACCTCCCTCCAGTCTTCTCACCCACCAGACCTGCGGGTGCATTTCTCAGTCGTGACTCTCTACCCCTCGGCGCAGAACAGACTCTCCGTGTTCTATGAATCAAAGATGACCTCTTCAGAAGGCCACCATTTTTAGCCTTCACGCCTCTGTTTTGGTTTTAAGACTCGGATATGCTAACCATTGATTGTTCTCTGTCAAGTCTCCTTCTTATCCTCATCTACCCTTTCAAAGGACCCAAGGCACCGCCCGAAGCTCACGCCGGCCAGCAGGCACGCGCCTGAGGAGCGTGTTCACCTCGAGGGCGGCTTCGAGCCGCGGGTGGTGCTGACGCGGCTGCTGCCGCCGAGGGGTGAAGTCTTAGTTTCGGTTCCCTGGAAATAGCGACCGCCTGGGAAGATGTCTGCAGAACCGGCTGCGGTGAGTCTCCAGCCGAACATCTCCGGCTGTCCCGCGGAGACTCTCTCCGTCCGACGGCGAGCGAATCCCACCTGCAAGCGATCTTCCAGCACCGACCCTCTCTGGCTCGCTGTCGTTTGGTTCTCTCGTCACAGGCCACTCGGGTTCCTTTGCTCACTGCTGACCAAATCAAAGGAAGCCATTCGATTCGGTAAAAAGCCCCTATTGGAAGCTAAGGGCCCCTTCGCCTCCAGTGCCCATCTCAGCACGTACAGGCGGGTGGAGTCTGCTCTGGCCAAGCCCAGTCCAGGAAAGGACACGGCGGAACAACACGTGTTCAGGCCGGTCCCGGCCCTTCCAGCGCCTGGACCGCTCCCTCCTTTGAGTAAGAAAATGAAATTAGGCTTGTGTGTGTTCTGTCTATTCATCTGGATGGAGGACAGGTCGCCAGGTCTGCCCTAGGCCTGGGGGAGTTCATAGAAGTCAACCGTCTCTAAAGGAAGAAAAAACAAATCTAATGTTTAAAGTTCCGCTTTGCAGCGCCAGTTACACTTTCAGTTCTCAGCCCGAGCACAGCTCGAGGCTGGTTCCTCTCGGCCCGAACTTCCTCCTGCTCGTCACCGAATGACGAGCTCACAGTCTTCACAGAGCAAACCTCAAGCGTGTCCTGCATTTCCGAGCGCTTGCTCCGTGCTGCACCCGGCGGTAGCGACGTGTGTCCCAGAAGAGGTGCCAGGAAGCGCATCGCCGGAAGGGAAGTCAGCGCACCAGGCCCTGGACTCCGCGGCGTGTGGGGCAGGCAGGGAGGCAAAGGGCGCGCGCAGCCCGGCTGCGGTTATTCCTATCACAGTGTTTCAGTTGTCGGCTCTGCAGCCGAGGAGCTGCTAGCGAAGGCACAGAAATCAGCTTCGTCCGTGTTCCCTGGCACCTACAGCTGTTGTTCAGAGAATGCCAGCAGACCCGGGGGGAGGCAGACGAGAGCTCTGAGCGGGCAGACACTCTGGGTGTCTCCGGACAAAGGCAAATTGATTTATCTGCGTGTTTACATCCAGACCGACACGAGTGCCACCAGGTTACATGCTGGTCCGTCGGCCGTGGGGACAATCCTCACTGCCCAGGGTACCGGCCGTGGGGACAAACCTCACTGCCCAGGGTACGGTGACAAAGGGTCACACTGTCCGATGCATTCTGAGAGAAGCGAGGTCCAGGGCTCTGTTATCGGTATGATATGGCTACAGCGGAGGACTCAGCCCCAGGGCTGAGAAAAGCAAGCTTGCCCCATTCTTTATGCAGGGGCTGGATGCTTCGGGTTTGTGTGTGAATCCGTAGAAAGAGTCACAGGATAAAAGTAGAGCTAGCTACACCCACAGACCACAAAGCTGTGCTTCAAGACATGTGCGTGGAGCCTCCGAGAAACCTGCTATGGTTCAGGTCGGAATGTTCCCCAAAGGGCCCGTTTGTTAGAGCCCTGGTCCCCAGCTTGGCGCCATCAGAAGGGGTGGAAAATTTAAACTGAAACCTTGCAGAAGTGCACTGGAGCTGTGCCCTTGGAGGGGATCTGGACTCTCTCCCTCTCTCTCTCTCTCTCTTTCTCCCTCTCTCTCTCTCTCTCCC